>CAJINV010000012.1:2935411-3150801 GCA_905178155.1 Amoebophrya sp. A120 | reverse complement strand
CGGAGTCCTGCAAGTGGAAGCGAACGCGCCACCCCTCGGGCGCCCATCGGGGCGCCCTATGTGGTAGCCCGCTGGGGATGGCGCGGCACTGGCCATTCCTCTACTTCGCGACGCGCGTCCCCGTTGTGGTTGCGTTCGAATGTCGCGAGGAGCAAGCCCGCCCGGCCTCGGAAACTGCTCCGACCGCCCAATGCCCTCCAAAGATGCAAGGTCTCTGCACGGGGGCCCCAGCCCCCGTGCTCGGACCTTGTTTCTAATGCAAGACTTGCATTTATACGAGTGTGATACTTTTGCACAGGATAAGTTCCGCCACCCGGTTCCACTCCACCTCCTTCTGAATAGAGGACATGATCGCGCGTAACACCCAATCTTCCACGGGGTAGATTTGCCGCAACGTCGCGTACAAATTGTGCGGCTGCTCCTCTTATGAAATGCAAAAGCATCGTTTTCCTACTCGTATGAATGCATTAAGCATGAAAAACAAAATTTGTAATGCGGATTTACCTCGAGAAAAAGAACTGCAATGCATGATTGCAATACGAGTAAGTACGATACTTACTTTTGCAAAGGATACCTCGCGGATTCGCTGTGGGATCGGATTATAGTACAGATGCACATTATGCGACTTTTCGCGCATGACAAAATAAAAGAATGATGATGGATAATGAATCGCGCATGATAGGAACTAAAACGCAAAATGGTATAATGTACCGCAGCCTCCGCGCGGATGTATTGCTGCCTCTCGAGAATTTTCCTGGCTTCTGGCTTGGACTCTGCTAATGGTATCAAGTGCGAAAGCACTTCTTTGTACCCCTGTCCCTCGGCCATCGTGCACCGGGTGTAGATGTCGCAGTGTTTCTCGAGTTTGCGAAGCCTGACAATTTTGCTTTATCTTCCCTTTGAAATTGTCATTTTCTACTTACCGTCATCTACTGTATTCGAAATTGTGCCGTCTTCAGTCATGCAGGAACACCTCCACGCAATGTCTACTACTTTTTGACAAAATATAATCCCAAATAAAACGTTGTACTGAAACAAAGTATACGCTTTCGCCCGCTGTAATTTCAGAAACTGGAGTTTTGCGGACGGCTGCCTCAATTTTGCGTACTCCGCTTCCAGTCGCTCGAATTTCCGGGTTTGCAAAATCCATTCCCGCGTGTTCATGATCTTCTCTATGACCGGAAACTGCTTCAATTCACTATCCGCTGCTAGGGGAACGGCGCGTTTGAACCGTCTTTCTATCAAAAACATCAGCTCGGCTGGGTCGGCCGCGATCTCCCCCTTCCGCCCAGCAATGAGCGACTGGTCTCTTCTCGTGTGCGCCAGCTCTTCCCGCGCCTGCTTGTTCAGAGACGTGGACAAATAATTTTCGCCATCTTCTTTCCCTTTGTGTTGCTGCAGCTGCTCCTCCAGCTCTTCCTGCAAGTTGTGGAGGGCCTGCGCGTTCGATTTCAGCTGCGATATCCTGCGTAAAAACGTCCCCACCCCGTGGTCAAGATGGGAAGTCTGCAACACAAATCCAAAAGTTTTGGGCCTCACGCATGACAGGTATTGCGCTGTATTGGGGTTCAGGTTAGCAATGATAGCCGCATCACAAATCCATCTCGCTATCGTGTTTACAGCATGACAAATGCCACAACACGACTGAAAAATGCCTCTCATGGGGATGCGCATTACGAGTGCTCCTGCGATTGCAAATCTGCATGGCAACTCTGGGGTGGGGACGTTTTTGTTCAGGATATTCGAGTTCATTTCTTCTCGCTCCTCCCTTTCGTCTTCGGAGGAAGATATCACCTCGACGCTACGGCCCTTCTTGTTGGCCGCGCTCTCCCCCTCCCCGCGCGGCGTGCCGGGCCCGGAGGAACCGCTTTCCGCATGATGTGCCGTTTCAGCGAGGATCTGCAGCCGCTCGAGATTCGCGTTTGCGGCCTTCGCGATGGGAGAATCGTCGTCGACGTGGCCACCTCCGGTCGTCGCTGCATTCGCTTCTCCGTCTCCTGTCGCTTCGTCCTCCTTCGCCAGGTCGTGAAGAATGCTCAAGCTGTCCCAATCCCGCTCTGCGATGTGGTCGTCCAGAATCATGCGAAAGGACTTTTTCCGCGACTTCAACGCGTCGGGAGGGACCTCCTGCGAGTCCGCGGACGACATGGTCGCGCCAGCCGTACGGGCCGCGGGAGTTGTAGATAATAGCAGGTGATCGTGATGCTGAAGGTAGTAGTTTTTCTAGCACTGCGTCGCGGAGGTTAAGTAAAATGGCAGTGGTCGCGTGTTCTTGTTTCTGCAAGGCCGGTGATGCTGCTGGTGTTTTTATTCACATTTCATTCTGGGCGATGGCTGGTGGTACGAGTGGTCCTAGCACCTTGTGCACGCGGAAGGCAAGAGGTGGTGTCAAGTTGACATAGTAGAGACTCATGTTAGCGGAGAAGCCGACGTGCTGTATAGAGAATGAATGTGAATCAGTCGCAAGCTATAATCGCTATGACTGCGTGCGAGAGTACCTCCCTTGAGTTGTTTTACGGAGATACAACAAGAAGCGATTTCTCTCTCACTGTGCGAGATAAATTCCGACTCGGCTTCATGCGACAAAAATCCGCTCTCCAAAGATAAGACGTGGCCTCTAAATTTCACTTGCCGCTGCAGAACCAAGCGACTTCCTCTCTCAACATCTTCGGCAAACTAACTCTGTCAGCCTCGCCCGCATCTCAAGATCTTCACTCAGCCACTTCCGAACGGAACAGTCCACGTCCTTTTTGAATCCGCGTGTCTGTGTGCCTCTGCACGGATGCAGGCGCGAGTGATGACAATGGTATTCATCTGAATGAGCCGTCCCGCAGGACGGCAAGGCCGCACACCGAAAAGACGGGACGCGCCGTAAAGCGGCGGCCGAATTTATGAAGGGTCTGGCGCGGGACGACGCACATCAACGCCGGGACGCCAGCCGCAAGAACCACGCGCGCAGGCGCGCCGCTATGTTTGTATTTGCACTGCAGAGGGCGGCAAAAGACCTGCATGCCCAGCGCCGCGCTGGGCTGCGAGCGAACCGGCGGCCAGCCACGCGGCTAGCTGGGCCGGCGCCTATCGTGTGGGCCGGGGCGGGCGCGCGGGTCCTCAGGATCGGCACGCTTGCGGGCGGCCGCCTCCGCAAGGCGCGCGCGCGACTGCAGGGAACTGCTGCGCGTCCTGGCGTCTTCGTTAGCTTGCGGAAGCAAGTACTCTGGCGCGGGCCGTCGTTGTTGCGCGCCTCGAGCAAAAACCGCGCACGGCGAACGGGCTATCGTCGAGACCGCCCCGCCCCTCTCCGGTGGCTCGCAACCCGTGCGCCCTCCTCCCCACGGGGGCCCCTTCCTAGCGCAAGAGCGACGCTAGTAAGGACACGAAGCGCAAAGCATCGCCGCTGCCTGTGCTCGGATTTCGTCGCCGCGCCAGTTCGGAAAAAACCCGTTGTGCATACGCTTACATCATCAAACAATAGGTATTGACTCTCTCTGTCTCATGCTCTTCTCACACCCACTTCCTCTCGCCTGACAACCGTGATCTCTACCCTTCTCTTGATCAAAAGCTACTGACTCGCTTACTCTCGTCTCGCCCTGGTAACGAGAAAGCAATACCAACTACCAAGCGCAGCCGCGTGGAGCTTGAACAATTCGCTTCTCTTGTCGCTGCTCAGCCTTGTTTCGCCTCAAGCCAGTCAGAAGCAGCCGAGTCGGAATTTCCCGGCCGCGCGACAAGGAGTTTTATTTAGTTCTACTGTAAAAAAGTTCTGCGATCATACGTGTCCGCGTTACAACATCTTCCGGTAGAAAACAAGTACAAAGAGTTCTTGCGTCAAAAAGTCAAAACTGAAAGGATTTTGTCCGACTTTGCGTGGACCTCGAGTTTATTTCTAGTACCGCTTTAATCAATAGATACGGAGTTTAAACTTAAAAAATCGACTGGTTACAACAAATACCAAAGGCGGTTTTGATTTTGACAACAATTGACTCAGTCTAATGTAAGAACTTCGCCTCGCGTGGTGACCGCGGTGGGGCGGTCTTCCAAACTCAGCTCCAAATTCGCGGAATTTTCCTTGATCGGCGAGGGTTTGTTGTTGCGGAGGGTCGAAGTGGAGGACTGCGGCCCACCGACAAACGAAGGCTGATAGTGGTTCCCAGAGCTGCCCCTGCTTTTCATCCCACTTCGATTTGGACTATTGTCGTCGAAGCTGTTCAAACTACCCGGCTTCGCACTTATCCTCACGTCCGCCGTCTGCGGTCGCAAGCCGCCCGCTTCTTCAAAGGCCTCAGGAGGTTTGATGAATCAAAATTTTCAGTTTCACTCTCTCACGCCGATTATATTATCATATGAAGTAGTTAATTTGCATACACCACTGCACAACCTTAAGGCTTCACCGATTGGCTTTGCCCTCTCGTGCGTGATCTCTTTCTTGGTACTTCTGATAAAAATCAACAAAACTAATGCGCTGCCACATGATCTGCAACAACCCTAAGTACTACGTACCTTCTTCCTCTTCTGCAACTCGCTTTCCCCCAGGCAGCTTGGCTGCAGGTAGCTCTGAAATTTCTGCAGCAGGTGGTGTATGGATTCCGAGCCGGTGTGGTGCTCTTTCATCCCCAAGTTCTTCCGCCGCTGCCGGATCGCCTTCAGCGGGTTTGTCCCCGCAAACACGTCGTCCGTATTGCTGGTCAGATATCCTATGTAAAAACGTCCCCATCCCATGCTTGTAATGCAAAGCTGCATGCTGAAAAGGTTTCTAATGCGGAGCCCCATGAAAAGCAGTTTCTATTCGTGTTTAGGAATTTGTCATGTCTGTGATGCTGGTGAACTAGCTGAAGCTTGACAGGATTATCCCAAGGAACTTGTCATGCGCAACAGCCAAAGCTTGGGGATTTGTGTAGCAGATTTCCCATCTTGCGCCTGGGGTGCGGACGTTTTTAAACACGATATCAGATCCGAGGTGGTCGCGCTCGTCGAGCTTGTCATGGCGGACGACAACCCGGTCCTTTGCTCCATACTGCTCGCCTGCTGGTCCAAAAGTGACGCACTGTAGCTGGACGTGCTCGTCGGCGGACGGCTGTGGTAGTACGAGTGGAGATGGTAAGAACTGGACGAAGAACTAGCGCTCGAAGATGATCCCGCACCAAAAACTGGGTTGCTCGCGGTGGTGTACGGGCGGTAGGACACCGGCAAGACGGAGGATACTAGAGCAGGAGCCCCGTGCGAGGTTCCCGGTAGTTGATGTACTAACCCGTTCTTAGTAGTCCCCCCGGATCGGGAGGAGCTACTGGTTCCCGGCCTGCTGTTATCAAATGCAAATATGTCTGGGTCTGGAAGAATGTGAGATCTGTGATGCAGTTTTTGCCTGATCCAGATCGTCTGGCATGCAAGCTCTAGCATCACAGATTTTAATGGCCAGGTGTCCCAATTATGCTTAATCCGCATGGCAAATCCCCTCTTTCGGTAACAAGAACTGGGGCCTTTTGCTAGCCATGCATGACAGATTTTGTCATGATGTAGACTTCGCATCACAAATTCGAACTCTTCCAGACCCAGACATATTTGCAACGCATAGCTATTCCAGAAATGCTGCCGCGTCTGCTTGATCTGTTCCACAATCAACTCCCTTTCGTATCAAAGTGAAAAAAGCCCCCAACCCATATCGGAAACGGAAGATGCGCGAATTTGTGACGCTGTATTTGAGTACACAAATCGACTTGTATTGCTAGAAGGCCAAGTGACGAAGCTGCGGCCTAAATTGCAGGTAATCTGTCATGCTGTTTCCCACTTCCAGTTGCCTCCTGTCATCTTGGAGCTGCAAGGCTTTCCCACGCTAGGCAGCCCTACAGTCCGCATCTTTTGCCTTCTAGCATCACAAAGCTGATTTGTCGCCACAAATCTGCATCACAGATTTCCGTTTTGATATGGGGAGGGGGCATTTTTCATTGTAATATTTCGTCCGGTTCGTTCTGGCCGATGCCAGCATGATATCACACAGAAAAAAGGAAGCAGCTCACATGACATTTGTAATACATTTTTGCATTACAAATGTGACCTGCCTGCTTTTTTCTCTGGGATACATGATCCAGGGCTTGTTGATGCTGTTCGGACCCGCCTACATTTTGCTCACCAGAAACTTCTGCGTCCGGACCACCGTGAGGACCACCCGATAAAACGAGTGCAGACGACCCGCTTGGCCCGCTTGTTCCGATTGATGGTTGTTCTCCACCAGTATTATTGTTCACCAGTGTGGTTTATCGAATGCAAATACTCATGTCTGGGTCTGGAGAGACGCGCCGAAATTGTGTTGCTGAGGCATGGATTGCAGCGCGATGTTTTGACCATTATTTTGTACTATACGCATCCCAAATCTTTCGCTTGGTATTGCGAAGAACTCTTACTCATACTCTACCGCGTTTTGCATGACAAAGTGGCTTCCACTTCCAGCACGACAAAAAATATGGCCCATCGCATTCATGCATCACAAAGCCTCGCTGTCCTTCAAATTTCGCATCACCAATCCAGACCACGACATGATGTTTTCAATTGATACAGTTGCCGTCCCCCCACTCGTGAACGTGGTCGTCGTGCCGTAGGAGTTGGAGTTCTCTTCCTATCGACTGCAAAAATGTCTGGGCCCTCTGGAAACCTGTGATCATGCTGGGCGGCGTTGATTGAACACACTCCTGAGTGCAGCCCAGCAGGACACGATTGCTCTCTGGACGCTTCCTCATGCGTAGCGCGAATTGGGAACTGCGTTTTTGCATGACAAAAGAGCGCGCGATGCTTTTGGTCATGCAGTACAGATTTTACAGGAATGTAAGACACGCAGTTGTACAGGTTTCATTTTTTCAGACCCACACGAATTTGCAGGTTTGATACTTCTTCCGTGTTCTCGATTGTGCTTTTGTCGTAGTCCGTCACGGAGTTGTCGCAGGTGGTGGTCTGATCCAGGTGGTTATTGCTCTGCCCGAGAGGAACTCCGCCGGCTCTTGCCGTTCCTGCGAATAGAGAAGTTGCAGGTACTGCTGATGATGATGATGTGTACAGATACTTACTCGCGGAGGTGGCAGGAGTCGTAATCATGTTGGACGATGCTGTTGAAGTAGACGAACTACTTTTTGTCGGTCCCTCCTCCAACGGCATTATAGGCTCCGCACTCGTCCGCGACGACCCGCTTCCGGCCCGGGCCCGCGACCGCAGGCGTGACAAGTCGTTCTGGGTTGCGGCGTCCGCTCGGAACAGCGGGTTGTTCATCATACCATTCTCTTCGTCGCAGCTGCCAACCTCCTCGGAGGGAGAACTCGCTTGGTTGAAGGTGGTGGAGGAGGCCAACAAAGCAGACGGATCCACGGGCGCACGGGAAGACTTGTTGAGACTCGAATCATGCTGCGCTGCTCCGTGGTCCTTACCGGCCGCAGAAGAGGAGGACGCTGCTGCCGTTCCGGCGTAGTTCATCGCCCCGGAGGTAGATGATTCCGCAATCGGCTCGGGGTATGAGAGTGCACAACTACTTCCCCGTCTCCCCCTCATTTGTACACAATGCAGAAACGGTGGAATTCCAGCCGATGCCTTTTGGCACTGTTTGCGTGACAGACAGGTACCAGCGCCCAGAACAGCACGACAGTGTTACGTAAAAAATTATAAATTTGTCATCTACTAGAAAGAGCTCTGCATCGTTGCTTGCGCTTCTGTCGCTACTCTTGCCCTCCAAACGAGGGCGACGTGAAGTTCTTGTGCACGACTCTCATACGGAATCTAACGTCTCCAGCTGCGGCACGACACGCTTGATTTCCGATGCCAGGTCCGGGAACTTCTTATCTGTTATTTGTGGTGATAAAATGACAAGGTTTATTGCCATACGTTCTTCATCATACGTCGAGAAGTGCAACTACCTTCTACAGGTCCAAGTTATTTCACAACGAGAACGTCAAAGCTACGCAATATGTAATCATGAAAATCATTATCCGTCTCGATACAAATCGGGTTGTCTTCCAGCGTCAGTTCCGTCAATTTTGGGCAGCTCGCGAGGTTCTCAAGCTCGTTCAAGTCGGAAACCTGGTTCCCTTCCAGGTCCAAAACTTGCAAGGTTTCGTGGAACTGCAGGCCGGACAGCTCCTCGACCTCGTTGAAGGAAATCTGTCGTGATAGTAGATTTTTCGATTCTCGTCTTCGATCAAATAGCAATATTATCTGGGTGTAGCATGACAGTTTTTATTTCTGCTATGAGGTTAACACGCATGACAAAAGTAAGCAACTAGACAAAGCAGTTTCTACGTAGAGCTCCTCCAGTAATGGCAGCGCGGCAACCAACCCGTCTAAATCCCGCAGCCCGGCCCGGTTCAGCCACAGATACCGGACCTTCTGGAATTTCACGCCCAGCTCCCGAATGTAGAATACCTTGCTCCCGTTCAGCTTCAGGGAGACGAGGTTGGGGAGGTTTTCCCCGATCGTGTCGGCGTGTTGCTCCTCCGCATCGATTTCGATCTCGAGGTTGTGCACCCGGGCTGTTAAGGGAGATGTTGTAGATGTTGTGTCATGCAATGCTCGGCTAGGGAATTAGATTATGTTCCAATGATGATGCGTAAGCGTATGCATGATCAGCATAAGTATAAAAGCCGAAAGAACTGCAGTTGTACTTAAATCCTCCTGGTCGCAATGGTGCCGTATTGTGAGGAAAAATCCCCCCTCCCCATATCGAAAAGGCATGCTTCCGAAAATTTGTGTTGCTGATTTGAGGGCACAAATCACGTCTGTCTTGCAAGAAGACAAGGGCAAAAGCTTCGCCCCCATTATGGAGGCGATTTGTCATGCTGTTGGGCCTAAAGCGGAGCCGTTTGCCATGCTGAACAACTAGACCGATACGCCCCTGTATAGCCTGGGGATCTGGCGGCGATGCCTTCCTGCAATACAAAGCCGATTTGTGTACACAAATCCCGCATCACAGATTTCCATTTCGATATGGGGTGGGGGGATTTTTCCTTTTGATATGCCGCAGGTATTCCTCGGTGACTTCGACCTGCTGGCCGCATTCCTCCTCGATGTAGTGCAGCTGCATAGTGGTCTATCGAACAAAAAAAGTTCGTCACGATCACTCATGCGCATTTTTGCAGTACAAAACTTTCTGTCATGCGTAAAAATGCATCACAGCCAAACTTCCTTAGGGATTTGTTTCCCTAATGTTTCTGCAACACAGAGGAAAGCTGTGATGCTAAAAAAATTTGTAATGCAAAGCCCGCAAGTTAGTGACAGTGACAAACTTTTTTCTCTCCATATGGTCCGCGATTTGATGTCCTCGCCGTGTCCTCGTGACGACCAAACCTACTTCACCTGCAACGAGAAAGTTGACTTGGTCAATTTGACTTGGCAAAGAGACGACGTAGTTCCCTATCGCGGCCCCTCCCGTTATTTCCGCGAGCTTTGCTCTTTTGATAGATTCGGCAGACCAAGAACCTCGTGGATGACGACGAGCAGGGGCACGTTAAACAAGCAAACGCAACGACGCAAAGGATGAAAGCACCAGTACAACGTCGCGACTCTTCATAGTAGTTGCACTTGCTGCCAGTTGTAGAAGTCCATTTGTGTAAGAAGCGTATGAAAGGTTCGCACTTTCATATTTTTTCGCTGAATTCACTAGTACCAGTAGAGCACCAGGCCTGGTGGTGTTCATCTTCTGCCTTTTGGTTTTGCTTTTGCTCTTGGTGCGCAACTTCTCGCTCAAATAAACAAGGCTTCTTTGTTGTCTACTCGTCGACCTCCTCGAGCGCAAGAAGATTAAACTCTGCTCACATACGTTTACTCACGAGCGATGATCCTTGACGGGTTTCCAAAACGACTTGAGGATAGCAGCAGGATGAAGGTAAAAGTAGGCATTAGAAGAACCCGGGTTACAAAGTCAACACTCATGATGCAATTCAATGAATCACACCGCGCTCCTCCCACACGAAACTCCAACCAGCAACTCTCCAGTCGTTGTATTCAGCACGAAAATCTTGTACTATCAACGACAGAAGCAGAAACGACCACGATGAAATGCTTTTTTGCAGCTCATACCGGACAACAGCATGCTACACTTACTTTGGAGACGACATCCACAACATGACTGCATCCTCATCCAAGTTGCAATCAAAAGTCTCAGTTTTTGGTGTGCGGCGCACCAGCTTCTTTTTGCTTCGCAATTGATCTTCATGCACTTGGTTTACTATTGTTCCAAAGTTTAAAATTTTGTGACGGATGCCCAAAGCCAAACACTAAGCTATCGCAGCTTTGAGTCCTCTACTATCCCGCTTGTTTATTCCTCAGCCGCCCTCAATACTGCCATGATCCCCGACGCCGGGCGAGTCGACCTCTTCCGTCTTCGCCGGAGACGACGGTGGACCACTGGTAAGGATCTGCTCCTGAGCACCTCCATCTGCTGCTGGCTGCGTCTCGTCCGCATGTTCTTGGTGATCCGCCGGCGTAGGCAGTTCGGGCGCGACCGGCACCTCATCTGAGACGGCGAGGCCGGAAGCAGCGGGAGATAGGTCCTCGTCTCGTGCACCTTCTGCAGCTACCCCCGCAGGAGCGGCCGGGGTTTCGTTTTCCAGTGGCGGCGCGGCACTTACTCGCACGGAAGTTGGCTTGTTTTTCACGTCGGCGGAAGGCGCTGCCGCTTGCTCTGCTGTTCCTCCTATGCATTGCAAACATGTGGTCCGGGAGGAGGTCTGGATGGATGCAAACTTGCGATGCGCGTTTTAGACCAGACGCAAATCTGTCATGCATAGCAAGCAAAACGTGGCGGATTTCACTTCATGCGGGATAACCACTTAGAAGAAACCTCCTCGCTGATGATGAAACGTGTGATATATGCCATTTGTTGCACGCCAGAGGAAGAACTTCTGGCTCATGCAAGTCATCTTCACCTCCAGTGTTCCAGAACCAGACTCAGACATGTTTTCTGCAGTTGATACCCAAATCCTCCATGGTGGCTGACTGAAACAGCTTGGGATCGACGGTCATGCCTCCCAGAACCGACGTCATGAAGTCGTCCTGCGGCGGTGCTACTATCGGAGACCCGTCTTCCCCCACCTGCGTGCTCGGTGGCGGCTCCGTCTTGCGCCCCATGAACTTGTTCTTCAGATTTTGGCCCGCCTTGGCCACCATCTTGTTGCGCAGAAGATCCTATGAACTGCAAAAGTATCGTATTCGTGTAAATGCATTACAAATTTCCTCAGCATGAGAAACAAAATTTGTAATGCGGATTTGACTCAACAAAAAGATTTGTATTGCATGATTGCAATACGAATACGATACTTTTGAACAGGATAGATCCCGGCCCCGTTGGATGAGCTTCTGCTCCGCATCGTAGGCTTCCAGCATGTCGATTCTGAGAAGCGGTGGGGTTTTCGGTTTTGGAATACTTGTTGTACTTACGCTATGCACGATGAAAGGACCACAATCAAAAGGATAAATTATTACGCAGCAAAAACTTCCCAACTATATCCATCCGTTATTGATACTTTTTTTGCTTCTTGTCTTTTTGGTCTTGCCTTCTTCTCTCGTCCTCCAGCTTGTATTCGATGACCTTCGTTGGCGGTTTGGGTATCAAGACCTTCGTATGGATTGCAAAAGTGTCTCGGTCTGGAAGATAGATTGTAATGCTGTCGCTGGATTCTAAAAAATTTGTATTGCAGGACCAGCAAGAGGACTCCAGTTTGTGCTACGCGGAGAGGGCATTTTTCATGCAGTAGAGGCAACGAAACCGAAAGGCCCTCTAAAAATATGTGATGCTAGGGCATGCATCACAGACATCATGGGTCATTCAAAATATGCATGACAAACTCTAACTCCTGCAATCTTCCAGACCCAGACATTTTTGCAATGCATACTTCGCCGGCTCCACCTTCAGCTCCTTTTCCCGCTCCAGCCGCGCCTTTCGGTCTCGGTCCAGCCGATCGTGCTCGTATGAGAGTGCACAACGCCCCCTCCCCCTTATTTGTCATGCAAAGTACCAAACCCAAGCGTTGCTGCGTGGTACTATTTGCATGACAGATTCCGGAACCCCAAACAGTAAGTACTACACTAGGTGCATGAACTTGTCATGCACAGGCTCCACAGGTGGGGGTGTCTGTATTGCTGTTCATGCAATACAACTGAGGGGGAGGGGGAGTTGTGCACACTCATAGCTCGTATTGCTGGAACAGAAAATCCGCCAGCGCCGACTTGGGCTATGCCGTGTAAAAACGTCCCCACCCCAGAGTTGTCATGCAGATTTGCAACTACAGGAGCATTTGTGATGCGCATCCTCATCAGAGGCTTTTCCAGTCTAGTTTTGAACAAGCTTGTAATGCAATAAACAGGATACGTAAGTGGCGTTGTGATGCTTCTGCACTTGCTAAACTGCACTACAGTACAGAGGGAGCTTGTCATGCGGGACGCCCAAAACTTCTGGATTTGTGTTGCGACATCCCCATCCTGACTCTGGTGTGGGGACGTTTTTCCTCAGGATATGGGCGTTATCGGCTTTTTCGACATCAGGAAGTCGAACATCTTGTCAAATAAAACGGGCAGGTCGTCGTTCTCTTCCAGATATTTTTTCCGCGCCTCAATGGCGTCCGGCCTGACTTCTCTGTTAGAAGATAAAGACTTTTGCTTTTCCTCATGAAAAAATACCAGAAACTTGTTGCTCTAGAAGCAAGACGAGGCCTACTTTTCTTGCACTAACAGAAAAATTATACTAAGTAAAACTAAAACCTACTCATGCGGAAGTAGATGTTGTGCTTGGTAAAGAAAGCCAAGCTTCAGTGGTGTACTTAAGTAGGTGTTCCGAAGACAGAGCATCTATCAATTGAAAAATACTTTTCCGCCCTCCTGCTGAACGCCATTTCTAGCCCGCTGCCGGGGAATTTTCGCTTCTGCCCGGCGACTTCGGTTGTGATCTCGTCGGGATCAATCTTCACCAGATTCAGCTCGTTGTTTGCCCCGCCAGAGCTGCTGCCCTTGCTGCCGGAGCTACTACTGGCCCCGGTGGCGGAAGAAGTCGGCGGCTTTTGCAGCGAAGATCCAATTCTTCCGTTGAAGGGCTCCAGAAGCTCCAGCTCCAGGTTTTTGCTCAGGTCTATCTCGTATCCACTGCAAATATGCCTGGGTATGGAAGATTGAGGGAGTGTGCCATGCAGATTTTGCACGGCCCGCAATGTCGGTGATGCCTGCTCCAGCATTACAGGTTTCGCGACGGCTCGTTCATGCCTATTCTGCATAAGAAATTCATTCCTCTCCGGGTTGCAAAAATCTTGGTGCCTGTTCGTGCTGCTCATGCAATACAGATTTTTGTATGATCGTCAGCTAGCAACATCACAAGTGCCACTCTTTCCAGACCCAGACATATTCTTTGCAAGGCATATCTCAGCCACCTTCCGCCGGAAGGACTTCGGAAAGGGAAAGTGCTGCAACTGCTGGGGGTTATTTTTTATTACAGTGAAAAGTGCCCCCCAACCCTAAATTGCAAAAATTTGTGATGCGAAGTTTGCAAATGAAAACTTTTTGTCATGCATGAAAGGAGTATGAATCTTTCTGATGCAGAATGTAGGTGTGTATCGCATCGCTTGCATGACAAGTGCCGCTCTTGCTGGGGTCTTTTGCAATGCAAATTTTTGCTATTCACGATTGAAAACCTGTGATGCTGATAGATGCAAGAGGGCGAATGTTTCATTTGGAAAGTTTTGCAATACAAATGCTTCCACGTTCGGGGGTGGGGGCATTTTTCATTGTAATATTTTTCAGGCTGAAACTATCCGGCTGCTTCTTCGGCTGCTTATCAAATGTAAAAATGTCTGGGTCTGGAAACTTGTGATGCTGGGTGGCGTATCATGAGGAAGCCATAAGTGCTGGCTCAGCATGGCAAGTTTCTGAGCTTCTAGGTGTTGCCTATTCTGCATGACAAACTGCGTTTTTGCATGACAGGAAAGTGGGGCTCTTGGGTAACCTGCATGACAGATTTAAGTAGTCATGCCAGAGAAGCATGACAAATCGCGCATTCTTCCAGACCCAGAAATTTTTACACTTGATAATGCTTCGCGTACTCGGATTGCGCGCCGGAGGAAGAACTCACGTGGCGGAGCTGTTGTGTGTTTCAGCACCTGATGCTTTCGAATATTAAACACATGATGGTGGTCAATGAATATGTCTGCATCTTCGGGTGATTTATTGCGCGATCGGTCCAACAAAAAAAATTCTTATACCTGAATCACAATTTCTGCGTGTTGGCCCTTATCCACGTGCCCCATCGGGTTGTAGATGCACCGGTATGGAGAGGAAAATGACTTTTACGTAGAGTCAAAAATTGCTACATGCTCGTGCCCTTGTCTCGGAAAAAATTCGTCATGCGTCAGTTTCCCTTTGGGCGGCCTTCGCTTCTTGCAGTAACCATCAGAAAAGCAGTGGCGCAAATCAAATTTCTATTTCACCGCTCTCCTTGACTCGGTGAAAAAAGTTTTTCCTCAGTCGATAAGAGCTTCTGGTAGCGCTCCGTGGGCACGATGGGTTTCGGAGGGGACACCATGGTGGCAGCAGCAGGTCGGCTTCTCTTTCCAAGACAGGGATGACGCGGCCTACCGCTGGATCACAAAAACGCAAAGCACCAGCAAGATAGCACCGTTATTACATCGTCCAGCTTTTTAAGAAAGTGACAAAATTTTCATAATTCATGGAGGTAGATCTTCAAGCATTCCGAAATGATGTGGAAAAGACATCATCGTGCATTTCATTTACAACAACTCCGTACATCCATATCATTGCAACTCTTTTGGTGGCTGTTGTACACGCACTCTAATAAACGTGTTAGTTTATTTATGAAATGTAAAAATGTCTGGGTCTGGAAGATTCTGAGATTTGTCATGCATGTTTTGCATTGGCCATGATGTCTGTGATGCATGCCCTAGCATCACAGATTTTTTGAGGGTTGCGCGATGCCTATTCCGCATGACAAACGCCCTCTCCGCGTAGCAAAAATTGCATTCATTTTGCTGCTCATGCAATACAGATTTTTTTGGAATCCAAGTTCAGCATCACAGGTTGCATTCTTCCAGACCCAGACATTTTTACATTTGATATTATTCAGAAACACCCATGGGGTGAGTTCCAACCTTCTTCTGCTCGTTCGCAACATGACCCCACGTGTACAACGCAAAATTCTTGCAACATCCGGCCAAACAACATGCTCCGCGAGGTCGTTGGCTCCCCTGTTCCTCTTTAGCCACTGTCTTCGGAAACTTTTTTCTTCTTGAGATCGATTTGAAACAATCTGCCAGTTGGTGGGAAACAACTGTTGTCTGTCCGGACGCGAGGACCCACAAAACAATAATTCCTAGTGAGCCAAGTTGCTGTGCAGAAGAAGAAGCCCAGGACCAGGCCTGTACAATCAATGTCCACACTGCTTAACTCGGTTTACGTAAAGCAGAAACAGAAAATTCAGTATGCATGAGGAAGAACAAAGTTTACAGTTGTGTTGAGATACAAGAACTTCTACGGATGTAAGCAGAAAGTAGGGGAAGGGGTGAGCGGGGTGTCACAACGTGTTATTGCAGATGAAACAGACATACAAACTAGAAGATTCTCGACCAGTAGAATAAAGCATTTACACCATTGAGCAGGTGAGTAAACTAGATGTAATAAACTGCCATGATCGAGCGCTTTGAACATTAAACCGGCGCGAGAGAAGGCTCGTGCAAGAAAACCACGCTTTTTCAGAAAAACCACCTCCCCAGAAACCCGGCGATGCCCTTCAGTTCGTGTTGCTGCTTGGCCAAGTTCACGTCGACGGCAAACGGCTTGATCATGGGCACTACACCGTACTTGCACGTGGGTGGCATACCGCGCGCAAAGTACTGGTCGACTGCTTTGCGGTATTTCCGGCTGCAGTCCAGTTCGACCTCGTAGGCGTCTTGCAGGTATGGATTGCAAATATGTCTGGGTCTGGAAGAGCCAAACTTGTGCTGCTGCATTTGGATGCTAAAAAAATCTGTATTGCATGAGCAGCGAGAGGAGTCAAATTTGGCTACGCAGAGAGGGCATTTGTCATGCAGGATGCGCATCGATAGGCGCTCACAAAATCTGTGATGCCATGGCATACACGACAGACATCATGGATCATGGAAAATGTGCATGACAAACTTCTCCCTTTCCAAACCCAGACATTTTTACATTTGATAGCAGGGGCGTGCAGGACTTCGTGTGCATCTGCCGCAAGTGCGCGTAAGCGTCCTGCAATCCTTCCTGTTTGTCCTTGTACGTGGTGTAGGCCGCGTCCAATTATGCATTGCAAAAGTATCGCACTCGTATAAATGCATTACATACAAATTTCCTCAGCATGAGAGATAAAATTTAAATCCTTGAGAAAAAGATTTGTCTTGAGATAATGGTAATGCATGACTGCAATACGAGTACGATACTTTTGCACAGGATACCAATTCCGCCTTTGCTTCCTTGTAGAAATTCAAATTTCTCCGGAACGTGTCCGCCTTTGCTTTCTATCAAATGCAAAAATGTCTGGGTCAGGAAGAGTGGAACACTTGTCATGCACATTTTGCATGAACGATGATGCCTGTAATGCATGACCTAGCATCAGAAATTTTGCGAGGGCTTCCTGATGCCTATACCGCATGAGGAATACCCCCTCCGCGTAGCATAAACTGGACTCCTCTTGCTACTTACGCAATACAGATTTTTTTGGAATCCAAAGACAGCATGACAAGTTCCATCCTCCCAGACTCAGAGATTTTTGCCTTTGATACTTTCGCTTTTTCCGCCGTGGAATCCTTCGAAGCTTCCTTCATTCGCATCTTATCGGATGCAAATATCCCTGGATGTCTGGAAACTTGTGACGCAAGTCATTCAATAACAAATGGACTGTAATGCGCCGCCAACCATGACAAGTTTTCTCGTGCCTCTGTGCTGCGTGTTCCGCATGAGAAACTGCGTTTTGCATGACACCAGGCGAGAGAGGCTCTTTGTGGCCACGCAATACAAAGCTCAGAGTCATGCCAGACTAGCATGACAAATCTCACAATCTTCCAGACCCAGACATATTTGCATTTGATACATCTCAAAGTCTTTCGATTTTGCGGTGTGTGCGGTCAGTGCTCCGTCGGTGTCGTGCAGATTGCACTGGCACTTGTCGCCCTGCTCGGTCATTCCGAATCGCGTATGCATTGCAAACATGGATGTGTGGGTCTTCTGGAAAATTTTTGCAACTTGTAATGCGCAATTCAGACAACATTGAAATCTGTTTTGTCAATCTGCACGAACAGCAAACATGGCCCAAAATTTGGCAAAACAAGAGAGAGATTGTCATGCGGACTAGGCTGCAGTGTTGAGGCACCTTCTCAACAAGACGGGTGAAGAAGAAGATGCTAGACTTGCATGCCACCCCTTCTGGGTCATGCAAGAGTAGCATGCCAAACTACACCTGCACTCATTCCGACCACACAGACTGCATATTTGCATCCGATACACTGGCGGCGGCGGCGTTTTTTTGCTGAGGGACCCCTTTTTTGGAAGCCCGTCGTCCGGGACGTCTGGCTCGGGGGCCTGTTCGTCCGCGTCTTATCAACTGTAAAAATGTCTGGGTCTGGAAGAATTCATGTTTGTCATGTTTGTCTGGCATGACTCTTAAATCTGTCATGCACGTTACCCAAGAGCTCCGCTTTTCTGTGATGCAGAACCGCAGTTTGTCATGCAGAAAAGGCAACACCGAGGAGCTCAGAAACTTGTCATGCTGAGCCAGCATTTGTAGCCTCATCATGAGACGCCACCCAGCATCACAAGTTTCCAGACCCAGACATTTTTACATTTGATACGTCTGCCGCCTCAGGAATAAAGGCGGTTCGAGTAGTTCCCAGACTGGAAAAACCACTACCACGCGCAGGTCTACTATTTTTGCAGCTTCGGATCATGGAGTTGCGAGGTAAGAGGAGATCGCCGCCACTACAACCCGAATCAACATGGCTGTTTATTCCCACAGATGAAGGAGACACAGACGCAAACAGGTCTGGTTGATGCAGTTCGGCTGTTGTACCTGGTAGGCCTCCAAGCTCCTGTGCGGTACAGAAATGATCGATGTGGTCGAAAAATGCCGCGGCTCCGCGACCAGATCTCATTCTTCTTGCGGATTTGCGGTCCGTAGTTTCTTCGAAATTCAAATTAATTGGTTGATGTTGTGTTCCCTCCTCGCAGATGAAGCTTTCGCTTCACATAACTTCCTACACGTCGTTGTAGTGAAAACCGAAAAGTGAGGTTGACAAGTACATGAGTAGTAGTCGAGGAAGATGAAACCAATTTATCAGATCAAGACCTTCAAGTTCAGAGCTGCAACGCGACAACTTACTACCTTCCTTAGAGGCACTGGTGGAACCACGAGAACTTCGAAATAAGGACAGACTACACTCATCTGCAGGCTCTAGTACAACTTCACTCTGACTCAACATCACTCCACTCTCGGTGGCAGAGTAAGTACATGTGCCCCTTCGTACGCCGCTGTAGTAAGCCACGCACACAACCAAAACGAACAGCGGTACTGGCACTAGCACGACACAACTACAAAAGAAGCCAAATTTCAATCATCCGGCCGATAGCGACGACGTGTGGCGATCGATAAACGGTAATTTCTGAAAATATTCGTCATTTTATCTCCGAAATCTTGTTCAACATCAAACCGGTTCCTAGAAGGCGTACCTCCGACAGTGCCGCCGCCCTGACATTGCCATTAGCTATTTGCCAGTTGATGTTGTTTTATTCTTGGCTTTTTCTACAAACAATCTTCACACGTAGACGTACTTTTTGGGTAATCAATCTTCAGCGAGGCTCCTGTAATTGCAATTTATTCGTTCATCTTCAAGGAGGTCGTGCTAGCTTGACTAAATCACTTCTTTGACTTTGGCTTTCTGCCACTGGGCCTGTTTCTTGAGAAAAAAATTCAAATTGAGAAAAGGGCGGCGGGTATTCAGTTGTAGTAAAACGGGTTGAAATAAAACTTAAAAATTCGCTGCCTCCACCGTACCTCCTGATACATTCGACGAGCGCCAGCGTGCACAGTCACACTGCTGGGCGCAAAAAAAAAGTTGCTCGTCACATTTTGAGGTCGTGGGTAAAAAATTGTGTTGACCTTGACACGCAGGAGAGGGGAGCGGAAGTCTTGCGAGTTTCGCTTGTAAAGAAGGTGCTGGGCAGGTTTGACAAGAAAACATCGTAGACAGAACCACTAGTATCATCAAACTTTTTGTGACAAAAAAAGCAGAATAAAACCACAACCAGGTCAGCCGCCCAGCAAAAAGTTAATTGCCTGATTCACGTCGCCATTGGCCTGCACCAATGCTTGGATGTTGGATGGGCGATCCGTGAAGCCCATATTTGCCAGTTGCTCCAACTGGGACGTGAACCTTTCCTCTGGTGGCCGGTTATCCGCCGGTGCTGCGGGCGCACCGCCAGCGCCGGGCATGCCACCTAAGGTCATTTATTTTCGAGACAATTTCTTGAATTTCTGGACACGACCTCCTCCTTCACGATCATGACAAGTACCCGGATGAAACACGGATGAAAAACTTGCTCAAGATAGTTGAAACAACTACCGCATCGAGAGAGGGTGTAGAGATGTCGACGCGATCACCTTCATCTACCAAGAAACTATCATCGATGTATTGGACAGTAATGGTACTAGTACCTCCTGCTCCTCCCAACATTTGCATCAGCGCGGCCATGTTAGGTGGTGGCGCTCCGCCTGGTTAGGTTAGTTTTTGTTTGCCCAATACGTAGAAAAAAGCATAAAGATGAACGGATGCACATGCTCAATCAGAAAATTTTTCGTGTTGGTTCTTGCATGAGGCAGCCGATCAGCCTTCGCTCGTCACATGTAAATGGAATCACGAACGAAGTCATACAGTTTTGCTTTTCGTTTTCGACGAGAAAACAAGAACTATATACCTGGTGCCGCTGCACCCCCTGCTCCGGGCGCTACACCGCCGCCGCTTGCGGGTGGCACCGCCGCGGCCGCGCCGCCTAATGCGGGCATGCCGCCGGCACCCAGGCCGGCCAGGCCCGCGCCGCCCTGCGCGCCACCCATGGCCTGCTGGAGCTGCATCACCTGCTGCATCATTTGCGGATTGTATTACAATGAAAAATGCCCCCTCCCCATATCAAAACGGAAATCTGTGATGCAGATTTGTGCTCACAAATCAGGTTTGTGATGCTAGAAGGCAAAAGATGCGGACTGTAGTGCTGCCTAGCGTGGGAATAAACCTATGCGTCTCCAGCATGACAGGAGGCAACTAGACAAGTGGGAAACAGCATGACAGATTACCTGCAACTTAGGCCGCAGCTTCGTTTCTTGGCCTTCTAGCAATACAAGTCGATTTGTGTACTCAAATACAGCATCACAAATTCGCGCATCTTCCGTTTCCGATATGGGGCGGGGGCTTTTTTCACTTTGATAGATTGGACATCATCTGCATCATGGACTGCATCATGGCGGGATTCTGCATCATCTGCCCCACCATTGGATCCCGCTGCATCATCTGCTGCAGCATGGGGTTCGAATTTATCATCTGCTGCAGCATCTCCGGGTTCTGCATCAGCTGCTGCATATCAACTGCAAAAATGTCTGGGTCTGGAAACTTGTGATGCAAGAAAGGGAATAGTGAACTCACTATAATGCGCTGCCAAGCATGACAAGTTTTTTCCATGGCTCTGAGTTGCGTACTCCGCATGAGAAGCTGCGTTTTTGCATGACAGGGAGGAGGAGCTCTTCGCGGCCATGCAACACAGAGTTCAGAGTCATGCCAGACAAGCATGACAAATCTCGCAATCTCCCAGACCCAGACCTTTTTGCATTTGATACTGCATGCTCTGCTTTGTATGCAAAGCAAAGACGTCATCTCTGTCTGGAACAAGACACGTTGCGACTTATCATGCTAAAACTTTACTTCTGTAGTATCGTGCATCAAAAATCAGTGTTGCGAGATTGTTCTTACCACAAGTTGTTCACGACTTTATTTCTTGATGTCCAACATTTTTGCGGACAGTTTCTCACGCAGACGCAGGAGAGGCATGATAGTAGGGATCTCGCCGACTAATGTTTCATGCTTGGTTGTGTGTGCCAGACCAAATGGATCGGGCAACAACAACATGGAAATCCTGCATGACAAGTCTTGCAATCATCTTCCAGACGACCCGGTGACAAGTTTGTATATGCATACTGCACCATGGGGTTTGACATCATCTGTTGGATCATTTCGGGATTCATGCCCGGCATCCCCGCGGGCCCGCCCATTCCGGGCATTCCGCCTGGTATGGATTGCAATTATGTCTGGGTCTAGAAGAGTCGCGGCTTGTCATGCACATTTTGCATGACCCGTGAGGTCTGTGATGCTGCTGCTAGCATCACAGATTTTTTGAGAGCTTCTTGATGCTAATTACGCAGGAGAAATGCCCTATCCGCGTGTTAAGAACTGACTCGTGGTCTTGCTGCTCATGCAATACAGATTTTTGTAGGATCCAAAATCAGCATCACAAGTTTCACTCTTCCAGACCCAGACATATTTGCATTTGATACCTGGTGCCGCCGCGCCGCCAGCCGCGCCGCCCATCGGAGGAAAGGCGCCCCCCTGTCCGCCGCCGCCCTGAGGAATTTATTGTTCTAGTGTGAAGATGATCATATGAAGAGTCATGTACTCGTTCTCGTTGTCGTTCTACCATAAGTCTTTGTACAAGGTGGCAACTTGTTCTTGATCAAACACGCAAAGCAGTTTATATATTATCGTGGTGAAAATCCGGCTGGCCATGCAGAGCTAATATCAGTACCATCATGCTCATCATCTGCTGCATCATCATCGGGTCCATACCCCCGGCGCCCATTCCCGGCGCCCCGGCCGCGCCCCCGAGTCCCGCCGCTAGCGGATTTGGCGGTGCTGCCGCCGGCGGACTGGCATTTGCCGCGGGTGCAGTTGAAGTCGTCGTTGTAGTGGTGGTTACTGTTGCCGCTGGCGCTGGGCTCGCCGCACTCGCGCCCTTGACGATGTGCATGGTGTGCCCGTTTTCGACGGAATGGTCTTTCAGCGTGTCCTTGTCTTTGAGTATTCTTCCCTTGTAGATGAGCTTCATGCCGCTCGCTGCTATTGAAGTCTTCTCGGAGCACTGCTGCTTCACCTGTAGTGATATGTTTGGCGCTGATAATAAATGCATTGTCATGCAGAATGTGCTAGAATGTCAAGGATTGTCATGCAGAACTACTACACACGAAAAAACATTACCGCTTCCACCGTCGTTTCGAGCTCGAGGTCCAGGGAAAAGGCTTCCCCTATCAAAAGGAAAAATCCCCCCTCCCCATACTGAAAAGGTATATTTTTGGAACTTTGTGATGCTGATTTGTGGCCACAAATCGTGTCGGTCTTGCAAGAAGGCAACTCCGCAGGCTCCGCCGCATTGTGCAGGCGGATTGTCATGCTGTTGGCCCTACAGCGCGGATGTTTGTCATGCTAAGTGCCTATGCGAAAACCTCGCTACTCACGCTTGGCATGGGCCTTCAGTGCTTTCCAGCAAGACAGCGCGGATTTGTGTACACAAATCCAGCATCAGAAATTTCCTTTTGAAACGGGGATGGGGGATTTTTCATTTTGATATCCCCACCCGACACTTTAAAAGACACGGAGACCGGCATCGTTTTCGTCGTGATGTGGTGTATGCATGGCAAATATCTTCCCTGGACGTCTGGATTTGTGGTGCAATATTTGAAGGACCACAAGAACTGTGATGCGTGAAGTACCGGAGCGGCTAGCCTCTTTGTCATGCTGGATCGATTATATGGTAGTTTCTTTATTGCAGCCATGCGTAGTTCTTTTACGAATGAATCGGCAGCAAGCGTCGCAAAACTTCTCATGCAGCTGCTGTGCCGTACGGCGGCCAGCCACTTTGCAATTATCCAGGTACTTATCTTCAGCGTCACAAGCTTATTCCAGACATCAAGGGACAACTTTCGTGATGCGTATTGGTTCCCTGGTGTCTGTGTCAAAGAAGTTTGCTGCTCTACCGGATGAAGCCCGTGCGGAGCTGCTTCCTTAACGGCAGCAAGAAGCCGGCTTTATTCGCTGTCGGGGGTAGAAGTCGTAGTTGTAGTTTTGATCAGGGGTGTATGAAATACACTCGGTTTCCTTCCCTTGTCCTCGTCCTCAGGCAGAAGAAGCAGCACTCACGGTAGCAGGAGGCGGGGGCATCTTTAGAAATTATCTACAACTTCGTCAATGAAACCAGTGCCGTCGTCTCGTCGTATCTTCACGTATACTTAGAAGTGTCTTCTAATTCAGCGGGAGATAAGACGTATTAATTTTCTGTGATTTTCAAAACATCAACAAATTGGCGGAAAAGGGGATCCTGATGGTATAACGCATCAAGTAGTTGTAGTTGTACTAAAAGTTGTTCCAAATAACTTGATAAAAGATTAAAAGACTTTGATTCTTTCATCGCGGTTGTACTCACTGTATCCAAATATGTTGGCTTTTCTTTTCTCGTCGTTCTTTGCGCTCGTTGGGGCGCAAGGCCGCGTTTGTTGACACTTTTATCTTCAAGTTTGACGCCCGATAAGAGTGCTCAATTTCAAGCAACTTCCTGCTGCACGACCTGACGACCTTGGTAAATCGCCAACAACGGGAGCGAATTCGCTGGGGACAAGGCCAACAGCGCTACCCTGCTCCACCCTAGCGCGGGCTGTATCTACCCGGTAGAAGCAGAGCTCCCAAGCTCCCACAGAAGGCCCCCTAGCTACAGGCCCCCCAGGAGGCTGTATCTACCTGGTAGATGCCGGCTCCCCAAGGAAGCTGCATGCACCTGGTAAAAGGAAGCTGCAGTTACCATACCTGGTAGAAGGAGGCGGTGCCTAGGCTGTGCCTACCCAGTAGAAGGCGACTGCATGACGCACCTGGTGGAAAGATATAGGCTGCCAAAGCATGAAGGCTTCCGAGCTACCGGCCCCCAAAGGGGGCTGCGTTCACCTGGTAGATACAGCCTCCGGCCCCCTCCAACTGCTCAGCTCTGTGGCAAGAGGGCTCCTAGTTGCCAGCCTAGTTCAGGGTGCCTGGTAGCCAGAGACCCCGCGCTCCGCTGCAATACAAGTCCGCTGCCGAGAGTCTCAACACCTTGCCCCGCTGAAAAAAGGAGCGGGCACGTTTGGGCCTGCTCTGCAAATGTGGCTACCTCGTCGCTGCAACGCCCTTAGTACTGATGCTACAGTACCTCCGATACGTTTTGTTTTTTAGTGGACGGGATTTAGTGAACGGGAAGCCTGGAGTTTCTCAACTAGTATGAAAAGAAAAACTATTCCTCTGCTTCTTTGCTGATCGCTGTGTGAGTTTGGAAGTTTGAAAGCAAAAAAGTTCGTCTGTCACGTCAACGCTCTATTTTTTTGGTGAAGTAGGTCCATCTTGTAATGTAAAGTTGCTATTTTCTTGCAATGTAAAGGCTTTATTTTCCTGCGCAAAAGTTTCTGTCGTGAGAGTTCAAGCTCTTGGCATTCTGAAAGAAAGCAAAACGAAGCGGCAGCCAGCTGCAGCCTAGAGTTACGCGAGAGCTACAACTGATCCTCGTCCGATCTATCGCCCCACGATGCACATTGTCACTGCGGCGGCGTTATCCTGTGCAAGAGCATCGCACCCGTATAATTGCGATCATGCGTTACAAATCTTTTTCGTAAGGGACATCAGCACTATATACTTTATTTCTCACGCTAAACGACTGCGGCACTTTTGCACAGGATAGGCGTTTCCAGTTCTTGAACTCCTCGGCCCGAGAGCGCTAGCCTGGCGGAAGGAGATGGTCTTCAAACCAGTCAGGCTGCAACTTCTTGCTGCACGTCCTGACGACCTTGGTACGGCATTAATTAAGCAGAACTCGAACACAATTCCGACGGTTTCTTCAGGGGAAAAAATACTTACCCCAGCACGCTGTTGGTCGTCTTTTTGAGAAATGATTGCATCTGCATTGCGGCCTTATCTGTGAAGATCATGCAAACTTTAAGCCGTCCAGGCATGATCATCCTCGTCGTGTTCATGGTTTCACTCCTACACTAGTATCCTCGTATGTTCTACTTCGTCGCGAAAAGAGGTCTGCTTCCTCAATCTTCCATCAGTGTGGTTTCCATTATAGAATTCAGCTTGTTCTGTATTCTCAAGACAAACACGCCGTGAAGTCAGGAACATCGGTGACAAAAAAGCACGCGGCTTCCTTGCTCGAGGATATCTGCCATGCTGCATATGCCAGTTACCTTTACGCCATGTAGTTGCAGCTCCTAGTAGTAACGATAGGAAACACATTCGCGCTGTTTTTTCCAAGCGGAAGCGACGACCCTGGTAGTTACCCCGCCGCAAAATTATTGTGAGGAAAAATCCCCCCTTCCCATACCAGAACGGGACACTTCTCAAAATTTGTGATGCTGATTTGAGGCCACAAGTCGTCTTTGTATTGCAAGAAAACAAATAAAAAACCCCGCCGCGTTCTGCAGGCAATTTGTATTGCTGTCTGGCCTACAGAGGACGCCCCTACCTTGCTAGGCACCTACACCAAGACATCCCGAGTCCGGCTTTGTATCTGTCTGCAGTCCTCTACTGCAAGACAAAGCCGATTTGTGTACACAAATCCCGGATCACAGATTTCCATTTCGATATGGGGTGGGGGGATTTTTCCTTTCGATAAAAATCTTCGCGTATCCTATTGTTCCAGTATTCCGCTCGCTCGTTAGGCACGCAGAGGATATCAAATGCAAAAATGTCTGGGTCTGGAAAAATGCAACTTGTAATGCTAAATCTGAATCATGCAAAAATCTGTGTTGCATGATTGCCACAAGTCGTCCAGTTTTGATCAAGTCGTGAGGGAGTCTCTCATGCAGGATAGGCACGATAGAGATCGCACAGAATCTGTCATGGTAGGTCCTGCATTCCAGCCCTCGCGGGTCATGGAAAAACTGCATGACAAACTTGCATTCTTCCAGACCCAGACATTTTTGCACTTGATAGAGGAGGATCTCGTGCATTTCTAGGTTCTGCACCGGTTTGCAGCCGTAGCCCGCCGTCTCAGCCATAAAGTCGACAAACCTGAAGAGGTAAATGTAAAAACAGTCCTGATATAATTTTTTCATCTCATGCTAGTAGGACGCAGGGGCACAACCAGAGCCGAGGTGCGTAATATCTTGCGACGTGCATGTGCAATGTGTTGCGGGAACTTACTACAACTCCGCTACTCATGTATATTGTTGTATCTCTGACATGATGGCCAAGGATGAAACCTATTTTCATCAAGTGGTAGTGGAGCTACCAATTTCACGTACTCACTGTTCCTACCTGGTATCGCCGTTTGCGAAGTATGGCTGGCTCTCGACGTAAATCAGCGGCCAGTAGGTTTTATCAAATGCAAAAATGTCTGGATCTCGAGATTGCGAGATTTGTCATGCTTGTCTGGCATGACCAAAAAGTTTGTGATGCGTTTCCAAGAAGAGACCCTTTTGCCTGTCATGCAAACACGCAGTTTGTCATGCGAAAAACGCAACACAAAGAAGCGCAGACATTTCTCATGCTTGCCTGTGCATCACAGAGCATTCACTATTCCCAACGCAGCATTACAAGTCTCTAGACCCAGACATTTTTGCAGTTGATAGGTTTGTATCAATTCCAGGCCGCCCTGCACAACCTCTAACTCCATCCCCTCCGTGTCTATCTTGACAAAACTCAACGGCGACTCGTGTTTCGTCTGCTTTTCACACTTGATGCTGCCCCGGTGCCACAGGTTATCACGTATCCCCGGTTGTAACAAGAACGGCCCCACTATCAAATGCAAAAATGTCTGGGTCTGGAAACTTGTGATGCTGGGTGGCGTATCAAGAGGAGGCCACAAGTGCTGGCTCAGCATGAAAAATTTTTGAGCTTCCAGGTGTTGCCTATTCTGCATGACAAACTGCGTTTCTGCATG
This sequence comes from Amoebophrya sp. A120, assembly GCA_905178155.1. Classification (NCBI taxonomy): domain Eukaryota; class Dinophyceae; order Syndiniales; family Amoebophryaceae; genus Amoebophrya; species Amoebophrya sp. A120. The sequence continues at coordinate 3,123,831 of CAJINV010000012.1, read as the reverse complement.
ACAGAAAAACGGTGCTCTTGGGTAGCGTGCATGACAGATTTGAGAGTCATGCCAGACAAGCATGACAAACATGCATTCTCCCAGACCCAGACATATTTGCAGTTGATACCCACAAAATCGTTCCCAGAGTCAAGTATAATATCGGGACTTCCTCGCTAGTACAGAAATAAACAAGCTTAGGCCCCCCATTGCGCACGACAGGGAGGCTTGGAGTCGCAGCGCTGCTCCACCAGTTGTGCCTGGCGGGGGCACCCGCATTGCAAAAACGACGTGCTTATCTCTCTGATGATAGCATGACAAATCCCGATATAATAACTACACGAGGCAAGAACTACAATGTCCCCCCCTCGTCCATGGGGCAGCAGTAGGAGCTCCGCATGAGAAACTACATCCTGCTCCTGTCCTGTGCATCATGCAAATTTGCATGACAAATCTGGGGTGTCGTCGTGTGAGGGCGTTTTATTTACACGGGTTATCCAGAGACTCGACTTCAATTTCCTCCTTGCCGTCGAAGTGGACGTGCGCCAACTGTATCAAATGCAAAAATGACTGGGTCTGGAAGAATGCAACTTGTCGTGCCAAATCTGAAACAAGCAAGGATCTGTGTTGCATGATTACCAAAAGTCGTCCAGTTTTGACCAAGTCAGTAGTAGTGGTAGTACCATTCGACTCCTGGCGGGTGGGCGTTAGAACAGATTTAGCCTCTGCCAATACCTGGGCGCTAGAACAGATTTAGCCTCTGCCGATACCCCTAGGTGGAGACCCGGTCCACATCCTAACTACCACCCGGCTGCACCTGCGAAACCGCTATCGATTGCTTACGCATGGCCGCAACCAGTAGGCGCTATGTGTGGCTGACCTGCCTTACCATCCAAGCCCGCGAGCAAGGTGGAGCTCCAGTATTGCCTTGATGGGGTAGTCTTACAAACTTGCTCGGATCTTACTTCTGTGGCCGGTTGCGCGCTAAAAAATATACAGGGGGTCTATTGATCAGACACGGTGATCCTATCACGATGGCGGACGACCCAACGGCATGCCTCTTTCGGACACTTTTTACCGATCTGCTTCCCGCGCCCTTTTTTATGCGTTTTCAGAGAATCGGCCCGCGGAGCTCCGCATTTGCAGAGCCGCCACCGCGCCCGCCCCGGGGGGGACCCCTTGGGGAAGGGGGGTGCTGCCTTAGCGCAGTCTTTAAATTAGCAACCCTGGCGCCACTTCTTTGATATAGTTCCTTTGTCCTTTCTTCTTGGTTAGTTATGGATAGCAGCGCCTTCAACTGGCGGAGACGATAGGAGAAGCAGCGCCGTGCCCCATCGGCTGGCGAAGACGATACGAAACAAGGACGGGTCGAATCGGGGTTCACGCGCGACCATCTTGTTCCTCTGCTTTCACTCTTGCAGAAATTTCTGCTTTTTGCCCTCGCTCTTCCCTCTGCACCCGCCAGAACACCCCGCATCCGCCTTAGTCTCCCTGAGCCCCTGTCTAACTCTTCTTTGTCATTTTTAGGTCTCCTTTTTTCTGTCTCGTACGAGGCTACTTCCTACCTCTACTATGCTTTCCAATCATCAATCTCTTATATATTTGCGCAATGGTCAAAGTTTCGTGCTATCTTCGTTCATTTTTTGTTACTGTTGTCTTTTTCCTGAGCTCTATACATCTGGGCTAATTCTCTCTGCATAGGGGTTTCATGCTGCATTTGCCTCCTCCTCTTCATTTCTTCCTGTTTTCTTCTCTCGCTTTCCCTTTGTTTCTCTTCCTCCTGCACCAGTATCGCGTCGTCCGCCATTAATTGCTCGACTGTGGGGAATTTAGGAGCCTCCTGCTCTCGCTTTTTTCCCGCGTCCCTGCGTCCGTCCTCGTGGCTCACTTGCTCGGCTTCTTTTTCAATTTTTCTCCTTTTCTGTTGCTCCTGCTCTGCTTCTGTATAGTTTTTGTCTATCTCCGCCTGGTCCTTTTTAATCGCGTCCTTTTTCTCAACCCTCTCCAGTTTTGACCAAGTCGGGAGGGAGTTTCTGATGCAGGATAGGCATGAGAGAGATCGCACAGAATCTGTCATGCTAGGTCCTGCATTCCAGACCTCATGGGTCATGGAAAAGCTGCATGCCAAATCGCTCATTCTTCCAGACCCAGACATTTTTACATTTGATAAACTGTATCCCAGAGCAAAATGCTAGAATGCCATATTGATATTTGCACGGAACAATAGGATGTTGAATAATGCACGACAAAGACCAAATTCTCAACAGTCTCGCGCATAGCATGAGCTTTCGCTTTCGGCTTCGTGTGTACTATGCGTTTTTGCATTACAAATCTGATATGCTAGCTTTCCACTCTGGGATAACCTCTTCCTTTTGCTGGTGGAACACCCGAGCCGCGCCGAGTATCCTATGTAAAAACTTCTCCACCCCATAATCAAGACGCAGAACCTGCTAGACAAATCCACAAGTTTTGGCTGTCGCGCATGAGAAAACTCGGGCTCGTAGTGTAGTCCTGTTATTTGAGGTAGTTGCGCAACCCCCGCATCACAAATCGACTACCTCATCCTGATTCGAGCATGACAAATCCCAAAACAGCATGAGAAAGCGCTTCTCATGGGACTGCGCACGAGAAGCGTTGTAGGTGTGCAGATTTGCATGACAACTCTCGGGAGGTGGGGACGTTTTTACAGAGGATACCGAGATTTATGTAGTCATTCAGGTCCGGGGCATTCACGTGCACGAATTGCGTCACGTTGCTCATGCCCACTTGCCGGGTCACCTGCGTAGTGGTCAAACAGGGTGGAGCATAATAAAGCTGTCAACTACATACGCAGACTTTATTGTACGAGCGAGCTCTAGCTCCACTACTACTTCTACTTCTGTGCAGCGTCATAACTCGTCCGTCCCATGCTTGTTCTAGTACCCACTGCCTTGCACAGCATGCACCTCCTTGATGCTTAGAAGGCTTCTGAACCAACGACGAGGCGTTGACAAAGAGAAAGAAAGAAAATCAGCAAATAAACTAAGTCTGTACCACATTGCCAAATCCCTGCAAAGCTACATTGGCGTTCAAGATGTGAAAGATTTTCCGGAAGGGTTCGTAGGCGTAGACCAGCCCGTTTATGCCCACCTCATCTGCTATTACCACGGTGTAGCTGCCAATGTTGGATCCGATCTCAATCACGCAGTCGTCTTCCCGAAGCAGTTATCAACTGCAAAAATGTCTGGCTCTGGAACAAGAGTCATGCTGTTTCTGCATGACACAGAAGGCCTGGCATGGAAGCTCTAGCATCACAGGTTTCGAGAAGCTTTCGCAATGCCGAATCCGCATGACAAATCCCCCAGATTGGTGACAGAAAGTGGGCAACTTTTGCTGCCTATGCATTGGAGATTTTTCTGTGTTCTGAAATGCGCATCACAAGTTTGTATTCTTCCAGACATCCAGGGATTTTTGCAGTTCATAGCAATCTCCGCAGCACGTGCTCTTCCGCCGCATCGTACACGCCCGAATGCTTCACGAACCCGCCCACCACGAAATCTAATGCGGGAATGAGGAAATATCGGCTGAGGTCGGGCTTTGCGGGGGTGAGCAGAACCGGGTACTGTCGGCCCATATGGATGTGTCAGGGTTGAAATCGACAAAGTTGAAATAACTTGTAATGCTAAACCGACTAAAACCACTTGTAATGCATAAAATCGATACCCATTGGAGTTGGACCCACAGTTTCTAGTCAGTGCATGACAAATTTTGTCCGTACCGGAGGCCAGTTTATTATGCTGTTTCGGGCAAAGGGGCTGGGGCTCCTCTCTGTGATGCTAATCAGCAGCCCGATTCTCGACCCTTACCAGCGCCACAATCTGCCTCCCTTGCGTCCTCTGCAATAGAGGCAATTTCTGCGTTGCATTTTATGCATGACAAACTATTATTTCAACTCTGACGCTTGCGATCCTGACACAACCCTAGCCCAACGCGACCGAGTACGCCGGCTTGTCTATACTCTCCAGGTATCAAATGTAAAAATGTCTGGGTCTGGAAGAGGAGAAGTTTGCCATGCACATTTTCCATGATCCATGATGATGTCTGTGATGTATACCATAGCATCACAGATTTTTTGCGCGCCTATCGATGCGCATCCTGCATGACAAATGCCCTCTCCGCGTAGCCACATTTGACTCCTCTTGCTACTGATGCAATACAGATTTTTTTAGCATCCAAATGCAGCATCACAAGTTTGGCTCTTCCAGACCCAGACATATTTGCAATCCATACCAGGTACTCCTTCGCCGTGAAAGCGTCCCGCCGGACGTACTTCACGCACTGCGCATACTTTGCCCATTCTATGGAACTGTCAGGATCGAAATTGACAAAATCGAAATAATTACTATTTAAACTGCAGCAAACCAGAACTTTTGAAGCTTTTGGGTGTGTTCTGGGGTATGCAAAGTGGGTCCGTAGCATCGTGATTTGCAATTTGCAGGCCACACCCCGAACACACCCCGAACACACCCCGGACACACCCCAGACACACCCCAGACAGACCCCCGACACACCCCCCCCCGACAAGAAGTGCTGAAGCTTTGGGGTGTGTTCTGGGGTATGCAAAGTGGCTGCGTAGCATCGTGATTTGCAATTTGCAACACACACCCCGAACACACCCCGGACACACCCCAGACACACCTCCGACACACCCCCCCGTCACACCCCAGGCAGAACCCCGTCTCACACCCCCGGAAGACACCCCCGACACACCCCAGACAAACCCCCTGCGCGCCCTCGGCTACCACATCTAGAGCAGGGGGCAGAGAAACTGAATATCCAGAGCAGAAAGCATACGTGGATCCGAATCGAACAAATATCCAGAGCGGGCTCAAGTATCCAGAGCGGGTTTCTCGTACGGCCCAGGGGCAAACGCCCTAGGTCAACGCGGGGACTCGGTTGCCGCGTCATGACCTAGGGGCCAGCTTCGGGCGTTTCCCGGAAACTAACCGCGCGGCCCACGGGCGAAAGCCCTAGGTCAGCGCGGGGACTCGGTCCCCGCGTCATGACCTAGGGGCCAGCTTTGGGCGTTTCCCGGAAACTATCTAACCGCACGGCTCAGGGGCAAAAGCCCTAGGCCAGCGCGGGGACTCGGTCCCCACGTCATGACCTAGGGGCCAGCTGTTGCGGGCGCTTCGTTCCCGGAAACTAACCACACGGCCCAGGGGCAAAAGCCCTAGGTCAGCGCGGGGACTCGGTCCCCGCGTCGTGACCTAGGGCCAGCTGCTGGCGCTTCCCGGAAACTAACCGCATGGCCCAGGGGCAGAAGCCCTAGGTCAGCGCGGGGACTCGGTCCCCGCGTCATGACCTAGGGGCCAGCTTTGGGCGTTTCCCGGAAACTAATCGCATGGCCCAGGGGCAAAAGCCCGCCTAGGACAGCGCGGGGACTCGGTCCCCGCGTCATGACCTAGGGGCCAGCTGCTGTGGGCGCTTCCCGGAAACTAACCACACGGCCCAGGGGCAAAAGCCCTAGGTCAGCGCGGGGACTCGGTCCCCGCGTGATGATCTAGGGGCCAGCTTTTGGCGCTTCCCGGAAACTAACCGCACGGCCCAGGGGCAGAAGCCCTAGGTCAGCGCGGGGACTCGGTCCCCGCGTCATGACCTAGGGGCCAGCTACAGACGTGGCGCCGGTGCTATCGGCACCGACCCGGCCCGGCGCCAGCTTCTTCCTTTCTTTTCTTTTTGTTTCACTGTTCGCGGTGGGCCAGCGGATCTAGTGTGGGCAAGCAGAGGAGCTCCGTCCGTAGGTCTGTCGCGGATCAGGGAGCGCAGGACACACAGAGGCACCGAGCTGCAGGGGCCTGCCCGCCCTGTGCCAGCCACCACAACCCCCGATGAACTCGTCCCAGACAAATGCCGGAAGGTCGCCGCGCGGGGACTCTGTCCCCGTGCTCGGACCTTGTTTGTCATGCATAAAATGCATGACGCGAAATACGTGTGATGCAGAGCAGGCAAGTGAGGCCGATTGTAAGCCTCTTTGGGGTTATAGCTCGAGCTGCTAAAGCAGCATGAGAGAATCAGTCTTCTTTGCCTAAACAGCATTGCAAACTGTATTCAGGTACCACCAGAATTTGTCATGCGCCACTTAGAAACTGGGTTCGAGCTGGAATCTATTTTATGCATGGCAAATTATTTCGATTTTGTCAATTTCGATTCTGACACTCCCATACATTCGAGCTGCACGGTAGAGTTGTTTTCGGGATCGGCCTTGGACAGCACGGGCTGCCCGTCGATTTCATCCTCGTAGAGACCGAAGTAGAAGTCATTGATGGCTTCCCTGCACGTGTCCACCACTCGAGCCTCGGCCAGAAGCTTACTGAGTTGCGTGAGCAAGAGACCACAGGGCGCAGCGAGGACTACACGCACGAACGGCAGACGAGGCATTTGAATCTCTGACCTTGAAGTCTTCGACATGCACGGAATACTCTACTCGCGTGTCTGTACGAGCTCGAATTTTTTCACCTCGGTACGTCCAAGTCAGAAGGCCGCCGTAACCTTTTTTTCATCTTCCCACACAGATCAAAAAGTCCCTTTCATGCGGAATTGGCGACAAGCGTCAAGCATGTATGATCCTGAGCTCCAATGGTTATGACATCAAGGTGAACACGGGATCCATCTGGGTGCAGCTCCTGGAAAAATAAAAGAAAAAAAAGCTCCTCTTCGAACCAAGATATTAGGAACATCGCTTCTACATTCTTGACCACGGCAGCAACCCTTGAGGCGGAGATCTTCGCTCCGGACAAAAGATCCACGGTACCCGCTGGCTAAAAGGCCAAAACAAAAAACTCGGACTCAAACGCGACTTGCGACATGACCGAGGAGACGAGGAAGACTTGTCAATAAAGTCGCTGATCCATTGGAACACTTTCTCGGCCTGCTTCGGGCTGCCACCCAGCAAAGTCGCACACAACTGGGCTTGTGGTGCAACTGTGCGCTTAGTACATTTTTAGTTTTTTTTCACTGCGCTTGCGATTTACGACAGCACTGGCAGGATATGCCCGCAGTAATTCGCAACGCGCAGTCATTTTATATCATACCATTGTAGAAAAGAGTTTGGGTCTTGGTCTCGATCTTGGGGGGGAGGGCATGTGGGTGCATTTCCGCACCCTGCTGGAGGTTCTTTTGCACTTTCCTTGTATGATTTCGTCTAGCCGAGGCTCCTGTCGGGCTACGTCGGGGGCCTGCTATTATCTAGTGCTAGTCGGGAAAGACCTACGCTTCTTAGGGGATGTCGGAGTGGTTGTTCGAAGCTTTGTTTGCGTCATTCCTGCGCTACTGACTATGTAGATTTCATTGATCTACTTACATAGGAGTGGAATCTTCAAAACAGTAGAGTATTTTCCATGATCCTCTCCTGCTCCTGGTACAGCAGACGGAGCAAACAAACACTTCGCTTCACGAGCAAGGGTTGGGGTTGGGGCAGGGTGGAAACACGTACTTAAACGAAAACGGGGGGAAAGCATGGCTAGGGTGCTGGAGTCACAGCGCTTCATCCGAAAGTTTCTTCTACCGCACCAGTACCGCTGGCATGTTGCTAGCCGAATCTGGTCACGGGCGAAAAAGCTTCTGCTTCAGTCTGAAAGCGCTAGCGCTCCTACGTTTGCGGGTTTCGAAAAAAATTGTGGGGGAGGGAAAGTCTTGAGCTTGGGGCAGTTTAGTTCAGAACGAGGGGAGGAAACTCTAGAGGCTATAGAAAGTCCGACAAGATGTCGATGCTGTTCATCCCGATGCAATTTGGATAAAACTGCAAGAGCGCCCGTGTGACAATTCCTGTACTAGTAGCTTCGTGATATCTATTGCCCCGGAGGTTGACGCTCTGAAGCCGGATTCTTAGTCTTACTTCTTACTAAAACTTTTAGATGACCGAGGCGCATATCAGCAGTACTAAAACAATAGTATGCGTTTTGCGTGTCCCGACAAAATGAGGACCTCCTGGTTAGCACACGGGACACCAGCCGGTGGCTTCGTGCTTGTTCCTTTCGCGCCGCTGCTACTTTTCAAAGTAAACTTGTTACGTACCTAAGTTCGATTTATAAAGCAGGTCGGAGCGCGGTAGTGTCAAGCATACCTCTACTTTGGGAACTCACTTGAAGTTGCTGAAACATCCGCATCTTGCTGCAAGGCTATTGCGTGGACTGTGGTATAAATGCGAAAAAAGGAGTAGGTCGGGATAGCTGAGACTCAGATAAAAACTTTTCTGGAAGCTGGTGCCTGCATTTTGGATCGGGCCTGCAGCTGCACTTTGCACTTCAAAGCTGTTGATGCTCCGCACAACCAGTGTATTTTTTGGGTTTTTCTCATATGTAATTTTTTTGTGTTTTTCTCATATGTAGTTTTTTTGTGTTTTTCTCATATGTAATTTTTTTGCGTTTTTCTATGTCTCCGCTATTCATCTTTGGCTCAAAAGGGAAAAGCCGTGACTGGAGACATTGCATTCGCTGAAAACTACGTTGTTGAAGAGCATATTTTTTCTCTTTTTGCAAGTAGAGACATTTGGGCAGTACAATAAAAAGCAAAAAGATCGGGAGGCAAAAATAAAAACGAGTCGCGTGAGCCGCCAACTGGATGGCACTCCACCTCTGGCCTGTATTCAATAGGGCTACTAGTATTCCGCGCGGCTTTAGCGAACGTTACAAAGTACGGGGAGATCGGGATGCTTTATTGCGCAACACTGGGGTGGTGAAGCGTGCTCGCTTAGGTTCCAGGTCGTGACTGTGTCAAGACTGAAAGTAGGCCGTGATAAGTAAGTAGAAGTCGTGCGGTAGTGTATTGTAACTGATTCTGCAGCGTGAAAGAAGTAGAAGACAGATTGCTCGCTATGCTGAAAACATACATGGATGAAGCTCGAAGTAGTTTTGCATTTGCCAGAAATCGCTTTACAGTGATGATTTGATTGAGCTGGCTCGGCACCAATTGCAGTGCGCAGGACAGTGCAAAAATTTGCGTGGGTTTCTGAAAATTTGCCACATAATCTTCAATCGACATCAAGTTTATCTAGTACTTGTGTCGTATTGCGACATATGTAGTTTCTCGCCTTGCAAAATATGTAAACAAAACTTAATCAAAGACTGAGAATGAGTTTGCAACAGAGACTGAGACGCGTAGACTGAAAATGAAAAACACAACAGCACACGTAGTCGCCGCATTAATATTTTATACAAGGCACGTGCCTAAAGAGGTTTTGTGTTGAAGTTCCATGAGGTTTCGTGGCTGCCATGTCCAGTCGACAGGGACGAGAGTCTCGTCCCATGTCCACGAAAAATCTTCATCCCCGCCGACCGGACGGCAAACTCCGGACCCGTTGGCAGCTCCATGCTCCTGCCAGGTGCATGCGTACTGGGTCTCCGGCCCGCAAAAATCGCCCGTCTCGTCCTTTACATCTTCATTGTATGTATCACAATCATCAAAAGATGTGACACACTTCGACATCGTCTCATCCCACTTGCATGACGCCATAGGGATCCAATCGCATGCAACGTTCTTAAACTGGACGGTCGCCATATTGCAAGTCTCCGCTTCAGTCACTTGATGGCAGTTTTCCTTTTCACCGGCGATGCGCTTCGGATCACAGGATCCGTTTGCTTTGATTCCGAAGTTTCCGCTTCCGAAGCGCTGCAGAGTGCCAGCGAAACCTTGCCAATTGTCGCAACCTGGTAGGTTTCGTGTCTTCCACAGCTTGGGTGCATACATGGGCTCGTCTTCTCGCAGTTCTTGCCTGACGTGTTCGCGCGAAACAATGAAAGAAGAGGTCGGCGTATCATATTGCAACTGTCACTTCCCTCCAAGATCCGCTGAGACCCCAGTTCGCGAGCACACTCGCCGTGCGCGTTCTCTACCGTGAAGAACAACAAACAAAAGAGCAGTATCAAGATCCTGTGCCGATCAGCCACAGAGGTTGATAACAAAAGTACTACTTACTCTAACTCTATTCATCTTTGCCTAATTCCCTGCTGTGCTGAGAGAGACAGAGATACTACACAGGAACGGTGGGATAAAAAATACGCTCTGAAGTAGTCGTTCTCGTTGGACGACGAGGTAGAAACTTGTTAATACTTCACACACGACTACTTCTTCATGCTACGCCTATACGTAAAGAGTGCTAGCACGATAGTAGAATTCGTGACCGTACAAGATGAACATAGGATGGGTCTTCGCTATAAACTTTCGTCCCACGAGACAGAGAGCGAAACGACGTACGCAAAAAAAAATTGTCACCGTGTCCTAGACTTTTCTGACAAATGACTGGCGAGTCACACTCTTGACGAGCGCAGTTTCCTTGACGAGTTTTGCAGAAGCAACGAACTCAAATTCTTTTCCTCCAGACGCAGTGCGAACAACTTCATCGCGAGCAATACTAGCCATGATTCATCAGCAATCAAGTACCTATATGTACTTACTTATAAATATTTCGTCGTCTACTTTAAGCAGCGCCGATTGCTCTTTCCAATCTTCAAGTGCTTGTCGTACTTCCCCAGCATTTTGGCGATTTATCTTATGGACGGGGAGACGAGAGTACTGACATGATAGTAGTCGTGACGTGACATCCACGGAAACAAGAAGGTGCCGGAACTTCTACCGCCTTCTATGCACAGAAGACGGAAATCTATCGTCATGCCGCAGAAGGTGTTGCAAAAAACATACGTTTTCAAGGACAGAAGGAAGACCAGATCATGTCATCTATCAAAGCGGGTGCAGTATAGAACATCACGCAACAGGAATTCCGAAGAAGCACCGTCGACTGAAAGGACCGGGCGGACAAAATGGCGAGAGGGAGCGATCGGGTTAGAATGAATTATATTAGAAACCCGTAAATAGCGCGTGAGGAGAAAAAAAAGTTGGAAAGTCATTTGATTTCTCTTTCTCTATACTCAGCTGCAATCTCACTGGCTCTTTTTTCCCGCCATCCCTGCACCAACTGACCCTACATCTTCTTCGACCATTTCCACTTTTTGCCATTCGTAGTTTTTTCGCACCTCCTCTCAAAAGGAAAAATCCCCCCTCCCCATACTAAAAAGGTATATTTTTGGTGGAAATTTGTGATGCTGATTTGTGGCCACAAATCGTGTCTGTCTTGCAAGAAGGCAACTCCACAGACAGCCGCCGCATTGTGCAGGCGGTTTGACATGCTGTTGGGCCTACAGCGCGGATGTTTTTCATGCTAAGTGCCGAGGCAAAAACCTCTCTGCTCACACGTAGTATGGGCCTGCAGTGCTCTCCAGCAATACACGGATTTGTGTAGACAAATCCAGCATCAGAAATTTCGTTTTGATAGGGGGAGGGGGGATTTTTCCTTTCGATACCTCCACAAACTCTGGGAAGGACAGACAGACGGTTACATCCTTTCCCCGGCCGTAGTTGTCTGCGTACAAAAATCTTTTCGGGCAGTACCGAAGGCAAAGCATCACGACCCAGAAGAGCGGGTGGGTATTATCCTGAGTAAAAACGTCCCCACCCCAGAGTCAAAATGGCGATGGGCACTTTGCAACACGAATCCAGAAGTTTTGGGACGACTCACGTATGACAAGTGTGGTCTTCCAGTGTAATCGTGCGGAGCAACTGCAGCTGCATCCCTAGTCAATCTCGATCAGCTTACCCAGAATCTAGCTTGACAAACTGCCAGAGGGCATTAAAAAAACGCTCCTGCGTATGACAAAGATTTTACGCTTGCACATTTCCATGACAAATAAGTATGGGATGGAAACGTTTTTACAACTCAGGATAGGTCTTTATCGAATAAACAAGCACCGCCCAGGAGTACTTAATGGGAATGCGCAGCGTGCGATAAATATCCAAGAAAAAAACTGTGTTAGCATCCAATTTGTATGGGAACAAACAGCATTACGAATCTGTTGACCACTGTCGGGCATGACAAAAAAACCTCCTTGCCATGCGCAGATAGAAGAGGGAAACGGAAACCCAAACACGGTTGGGAGGACTGTGCAATGCATGAAGACCGGCGCGTAGAAGTTGGCCACCTAATAATTCTACAATTGCTCTGCATGTTGAATCGCATCACAGACTTGCACTAACACAGCTTGTTTCCCCTTCCATACAGCAAAATTCCCTGCACGAGCAGGAAGAGCGCTGTGCAAAAAATCTTCCCCCAAAAGACGCGGAGGCAGGTACCGAAGATTTTTCCGCTCGTGGAATCTTCGAGAGAGGGCAACTGTTGCGGCGTATGCAGGGAAAAAATGACTTTCTAGAACCAAAGCAGACCGGGGCCCGGGAGGAAGTTGTGGCACTGCTGTCCAAAGATAAACTTTTCATGGCAAAAGATTTTGCTCCCATTTTTGGGACAATTACTGTAGTACTACAAAAGTGATCTTCACTATGCGTCCTTATGCCTACACCAAGAAGTAGTTGCCCGATGCAAGATGCAGGTGGAGCAATCCCGTGCGCAGTAATTTCATAATTCTATGCGATTTTGATTTTCGTCGTCCTCCTTGGCCCGGAAAACTTTGTACCAAGCTACAATTTGTGCTTATTTTGTCTGATACAGAAACTCCTGGTACTCTTTACTCAGTCCCTGCTCCTCGGCGCTATCAAATGCAAATGTGTCTGGGTCTGGCAAGGTACCGAATTTCTTGCCATGCAGCTCTTGTCTCAATAGCTAGGAGGTCCGGAAGGCATAGCGTAGCATCAGAGGCTTTATCAAGGTACTTAACAAAAGCGCAACTTTTACCTCTCGCGCAAGACAGATTTTTGTATGACCACAGACAAAGAGCATCACAAGCTTGCATCCTACTTCCAGAAGCAGACATATTTGCAATGCGTAGGCGCCCATTTGCAGCAACTTCAAGTACCGTTCCGCCGGCGGGATGTAGGTCGGAACGACTTTTCCGTCTTTTTTTGTCTTCTTGCTTGCTGTCGTGCCCGTAGCTTCTTCTTTACCTGGTGGACCACCGGCAGCATCGCCTGTTTTAATATTTTCCACCTCCGTACAACAAGCAGGCTTTTCATCTTTCTTCCTCGCCGCTCTGTCCCTGCAGCGCCGCAAGCTGCAGGCTCCCGTGCGCCAGGACAAGTCCCGGACCTTCCACGGCTCTGGCACGTGCAGGGTGAGTGCGGGGATGCGTTTTTTTCCGCCAAGGTAGGCGGAGAAATATGCTAAGTAAAAACGTCCCGCCCACCTCAGAGTCAAGAAGGGGATTTATTTGCAACACAAGCGTAGAAGTTTTGGGACTCACACATCACAAATTGCAGTCCGCAGTGTGGTACAGGTTAGCAGGGACAAACGCATCACAAATCCATCTGCTCATCCTGGTTACAGCATTAGAAATGCCAAAACAAGACTAGAAACGCCTCTCATGGAGATGCGCATTACAAATGTTCCCGTCATTGCGAATCTGCATGACAACTCTGGGGTGCGAAAAGTTTTACAAATGATAAGAAAACTGGATTGTTCTCAACATCGACCTCACAGGAGACCTCGATGACCTGATACGCCTGGTGCTCTGTGGCCACAATTTTCTCGTCGAAGTCTTTTCGGGTCATCTCGATCAGTATGCGTTGCAAAAATGTCTGGGTCTGGAAGGATGCAACTTGTCATGCTAAGTCTGGATAGTGCAAAAATTTGTGTTGCATGATCACCCAAAGGTGTCCACGCTTGAACAAGATTGGCGGCAGTTTGTCATGCAGGACAGACATGATAGAGACTTCGCAGAACCTCTCATGCTAGGTGCTGCATTGCAGACCTCGGGGGGCATGGAAAACATGCATGACAAGTTTGCACTCTTCCAGACTCAGACATTTTTGCATTTGATAATCAGTATCGAAAGCAAATATCGTCCCTGGGCGTCCGGAAAGACACAGCCAATTCGAATTTGTCATGGGATGGTGGTCTACTCTCTTCGTACGACGCACAAGCTAGTACCCTTGTGCGGCGCTTCTTTTACCAGCATGACAATTATTCCGTGGCTTCTTGCGACCGCAGTTGCGTCTAGAACTAGAACCACGAACTGCCCTCCACTACGAGAAGTATCAATCTCGCCATTACTCCTCGTCATGCATCACAGAAAGATCTGAGATCTTTTTGTCCTGGAAGTTTCGCATCACAAGTCCAGACCCAGATGATATATTTGCAAAGCGTAATCAACACTCCTTGCGTTTCCGCGTTCTCCGCCCGCTGGATGTTGGCCCAGGAGGGCTCGCATCAATTGCAAATATGTCTGGTGTTTTGTCTGGAAGCAAGACCGTGATACAGAAGCAGGAAAAGGGCCTCTTGCCTGTCGCGCAAAAACGCAGTTTGTCATGCGAAAAACGAAATACACAGCAGCGCAAAAACTTGTCATGCTGGGCTGATATTGTACTGCGCCCACAATTCGTAGATTTGCATCACAAGTTTCCAGACCCAGACATATTTGCATTTGATAGCTCGGCCAGGGGGAAGCCGGGCAGGTCAAAGGTCAACTATCGTGCGGAAAAATTATCCCCCCTCCTCGACTGGAAACAGCACGGATTTGCAGATTTGCGCCGTCGATTTGATATGACTGTCTTGATGTTGCCAGAGGGCAAATCAAAAGGGTCAGCTGCATTATAATTTGCGCCGTTTGCGATGCTGTTAGGCCTACAGGGAAAGGAGCGTCTACCATACTACACGCCTACGGCAAATAAACCCCGCTCTACCCAGGGTGGGCATCTGCCTGCAGAAGTGCTCTACTGCATGACAAAGCTGAACGGTGTAAGTACTTACACAAATCCCGCGTCACAGATTTCCAGTTGATGCCTCTGAAGAGGGGGAATTTTTCACATTTTGATATCAACTGGTAGTTCCTCAGGATGGCTGGCACCGTCCGATGGGTTGGCTTAGGAAGTTATCAAATGTAAAACTGTCTGGGTCTGGAAGATTGCGAGATTTGTCATGCAGATTTTCCATGTCCCATAAGGTCTGGAATGCAGGTTTTAGCATGACAGAGTCTGTGAGGTCCTTGCCATGCCTATCCCGCATGAGAAACTCCCTCCCAACTTGGTCGAAAGTGGACAGCTTTTGGCACTCATGCAACACAGATGTTTGCATTATTCGGATTTAGCATGACAAGTTTTAATTTTCCAGACCCAGACATTTTTACATTTGATAGAAGTTGTGTGTCAGGGTCGCTTGTTGCAGTTGCAGCTGCAACTCCGTCACCGTCCTTCGCTTTTGATGCTGTCGTACCTCCGGCGGGAATCAAATCGGGTAGATGACCATCACGAATATTCTTATACGTTGCAAACATAGCTGGGTCTCCTGCAAAGGTGCAGACCTGTGATGCCAATTCTGCTTCTGGAACAGCCAAACAAAATCTGTGTTCTTGCGTAGTCCAGAACAGAAGTGCGATTCCTCTTGTCTCTAGGAGTGGGGATTTTTCATGGTGCAGGAGTGCATATCAAGAAGACGCCTACTTCGCAGAACTTCTCATGTTGCTGCTCCATGTGCATACTAGTAGACCTCCTTGCTTTATGCAGGTGCAAAAACTGCAGCATAGATGTCTATTTTCTTCCGAACCCAGAAATATTTGCACTTGATAAAGATTCGTATCGTAGGGAACCACGACTCAGTATCCTAAGGAAAAACAAAAACGTCCCCACCCCAAAGTTGTCATGCAGATTATTTTCTTTTTTGCAAGCGCAGGAATACTTGGAATGCGCCTCCCTGTGAAAGGCACCTTCAGTTGTGTTTTGGCATATGTAATGCTGTATACACGACAGAAAAATGGATTTGGGATGCGGCTGTCCTTGCTAACCTGCACCCCAATACAGCGCAAAATCTGTCACGCGTGACGCCCAGAACTTGTGGATTTGTGTTGCTGAGTTCCCAACATGACTATGGGGTGGGGACGTTTTTACACGGGATACGCAGCCCCCGTTTTCTCGGTCGGGTTCGCAGTCCCGAAGGATTTTTGTATCGCGCGCAAATATGTCTCGGTCTTTAAGGAAATGCAAAACTTGTGATGCTGCCTGCGGATTCTATCAAATATTTGTCTTGCATGAGCAGTCAGAGGAGTTCAGTTCTTGGTACGCGAAGAGGGCAACATTTCTCATGCGTGATAACTAAGCATCAAGAAGCTCTCTCAAAAAATCTGTGATGCTAGGACCTGCGCATCACAGACCTCATCACTCATGCAAAATGTGCATGATAAAGACCCTTGCAACCTTCCAGGCCCAGACATATTTGCATTTGATATTTTCGGCCCTTCAGCGACTTGGCGCCCATATTCGACCCATACCCGAAGTAGTAGATCTGCTGTTCGCCCGCATCAGGTTTGCTGTTCATCCCCCTCTCCTCTGTTTGTTCCTGCCTTTGATGCTCCATTTTCCCCTTTTGTTTATAAGTAGCTCTTATATTATTCCCAATGCGTTGTTCTTTTCAAGAAAACAGTCTCTCACGACTGACAGACAGCCGCCGGAAAAGTCGCGTAAATCGTCGGAAACGTGCTTGTGTGAAAGGGGAAATAAAGTGTAAACTGATTTTCGTGCGCTGGTGAAGTAGACTACGGCTTCTATCTATTTCGAGCCAATAAAACTGTTGATACTACCAAAACCTGGAAAGTACAAACTCTTTGTCACGCACACGTGGTTAAAAAAAGTACAGCAGTCTGGTGGTTGCAAGTGAGGTCTTTTACGTCGTGTACTTTCTATCGCACTAAAAAAATCGATCATACTCATATTTGGCCGAATTCAAGACACAAAAAATGCTACTTTTTTGAAAAAAGCCTGCGCTTTTTTAACAAAAATCCTGTATTTCGGCAGCGATTTTTCTTTTTCGGCGGAAAATTTGCATGGCTTGGAGGTAAGGCCTGGAGCATTCTGCTTGGGCGGCAACGTTGCTGAGCTCTGGACTGGCTGCCTGTAGTAGTTCAACTAGCTACGAGGAGGCGACTGGCGCGGATATGTCGCCCGCGACAATTGTCCTGGCTCTGCTCTTCGGCCTCTTGCCGGCCCCCTCTTACCGGTCCAAGCCCCTCCTCACCTACCGGCCCCGCCGTCGGGCGCTTGTCTCTCATAACTCCCGCTCCCAAGCCTGTCACATGGATGGAGGCAAAGGATCCACGCAGCCTGGCACATGCTCGGCCCAGGAGGAAAGGAATGGCCTTCAGGATGCCAGCTCTAGCCCCGCTGAGACGGTGCTGCGACAAACATGCATGGGTTGTGCTGGGGGCCGCGCAAAAGCCTAAGGGCTGGGCCTTCTATTTTGAGGCGTTCTGGGGTTCTTGGGCAGACCTCCGGTGGCATCCTCTGGCACGCCTCCACAGGATCGCCGCCAGAGCGATCGACCAGGGACGGGACCAAAAAAGGCCATCTCAAACAGCAATTTTCAGTGCGGAGAACGTGGAAAAACGGCCAACAAAACGTGGCAAAATCGGCAAAAGCTGACAGCTTTTGCGGTATGATCAATTTTTTTTAGCACGAGCTGAGTCCGGAATCGATCATATTTGCTGACCTGCGCCGTAGCACCGCGATTGGCGTTTTTTCAAAAACTGTAAATTTGCAAATTTTTCACCATAGCAGCGGCCCAAAAAAATTGATCATATGCCAAAAGCTGCCATTTTCTTTTAGAAAATTTGAAAAAAGTGAAAAAATGGCATTAATCATACTCGCAAAAATGTATGATCTATTTTTTTGGGACCGAGCTAACGGCCATTTTTTGAGGCCGATCGATCATATCGAAAATCGGCATTTTTTCGAACTTCGAAAAAGTGCGAAAATCTTGCCAAATTCAGCTGTGGAAGTTCAGCAAATCGACTCCGCTGATGGGGCGGCCCGGAAGAGGTCTCCGGCGCCCGAAAGTGATATGATCGATTTTTTTGATCCGCATGCAATGGCCGTCTTTTCGAGGCCAATCATGTGCCCACTTTGCCTTAGCTCATCTGGGGCCAGAAAGTGCGCGAGCAGTCTCTCCAGATTGGACGGCGTTGCCGGTCTGGGGGGGGGCAAAGCAGTTAAAATCCCGACGAGGAGCTGGTGGTAAGTAAGGCCAAGGCGGGGTATCGGGCTCCTCGGCATGTGCCCAGAAATGCAGGCCCATGGCCATAACGCCAACGAAATCAATGGGACAGGGCCGCGCAATGGTATTGGTCTCCAGTAGTTGCGCCATCTTCTTTGTGGTTTGTCTGACGGCCCTATTGGAGTAGCATCCGCCTCCTCATAGCTACTCGGCCTGCTGCCGCCTCTTAGTTGCTGGAGTAGCGAAACTACTCCAAGCAGCCAAAGAAGATAGGCCGCGCAATATTTACGTCATAAGAGCACCAAAACAGAAGCGGCTGCCCGGGTCTGCCGGACACCGCGAAAAATTTTTGAAAATAAAAAATTGAAAAAATAGCGATTTTTGGGCTTTTTGCGGCCCTGTATGAGTATGATCGATTTTTTTGGTGGGATACTTTCTGCTTCAAGATCACAAGCCGCCCATTCTCCAGTATCAATCTATTCTCAGATCGTCTCGCTCGGTGGTGCATCAAAACTTCTAGTAGTGACATTTGGCTGCAATAAGGTTATCTATGCTACCTTCCCTCCAGTGCAGAAGCAGATTCACCAATCTTCCGATGAAACCAATTAGATTTCCACAGGAGGCTCCTAAACCGAAAATGGATGCGAGAGCAGCGAGCAGGAAAATGACACAGGCTGCTCGGGACCGATGGAAGTGAGTGTGATTGTTACGGTGCGCCCCTGCACGCGCAGGAAGAAATTGCAAATGATGCCGTCGTGCAACCGATTTTTCGAGTACAACTTCTACTACCTGTACATTGCAGTATTCCACTAGCAACTCTAGTCTAGTACTTCCACTACGTACCTCTGTAGTGATAGAAGAAGATTGCTTTTCTTCAAAGCAATTTAGACCATCCATCTTCTCGTTTTTGTGCAAGAAGAAAAACGCAATCTTGTACCATGCATAAACAACACGCGCTACAGGTTTTTTTGTTGTACTGATGATGATGATGATGATGATCCACATCACACTCATCGAATAAAATAACCGTCGGTACAATTAAATCAGGACTTTTTCGGTAATACCCCTTGGCGTACTACCGACCCCGTGCCGACAACTAAGACTAGATCCAAAAGCCGGCGGCGGTCAGCACGACGAGGTCGCGCAGTTCTTCTCTACTTCCTTTTCCTTAGCACAGCGCGCAGGGTACGAAACAAAAAACGCGAATAGTAAATTTCTCTTTTATTTCTTTCCTCCATCACCAGAAACACGCATTTTCCTCCCCCTTCTACTACCCGGCTGGCTGCGCGTCATCCGGCTGCGCATCCTCTGGCGACGCACCCTCTGCTGCTGCTGGTGCACGACCACCACCTCCAGGAGTGGTACCATTACCCGTACTCACGGTGGAAACTCGGCCGCTGACCCGTTCTGCCACAATCTCCCCCATGTAGCTGAAATCCCCGAAGCGTCGCTCTGGACCGAAGAGCAAAAGCAGACAGGGCATATCAAATGTAAAAATGTCTGGGTCTGAAAGAATCCAACTTGTCATGCTGCTTTTGGATTCTAAAAAAATCTGTATTGCATGAGTACCAAAAGAAAGGCAGTCTTTGCTACGCTGAGAAGGCATTTGCCATGCTGAATACGCATCAAGAAGCCCTCAAAAAATCTTTATTGCTAGGGGATGCATCACAGACATCATGGCTACAACGTGCATGACAAGTGTCAGAATCTTCCAGACCCAGACATTTTTACATTTGATAGGGCAGGTAGCACAGCGACATGTAAACCGAAGTCAAAATATTGTGAGGAAAAATGAGCCCCCCTCCCCATACCAAAAAGGGATAGCTGTGATGCTGATTTGTAACCACTAATCGTTTCTGTATTGCACGGAGGCAAGTCCACAGACTCTGCCGCGTTCTTGTGCGAGAAATTTGCAATCGCCTACAGAGGTTCCGGCTGCCTTGCTAGGCACCTACACCAAAACGCCCCTCCTCAGGCTGCGCACCTGCCTGCAGTCCTCTAGTGCAAGACAAAGTAGCCGATTTCTGTACACAAATCCCGCATCACAGATCTCCATTTTGATATGGGGAGATCGAGATTCTTCATTTTAATACAAAATGGTCAAGAAAATGGCGATGCCCATCTGCTTGAAAAAGGGGGTGATGCTAAAGATCATCAGAAACAGGCCGGCAGAGGCCGAGGTGACAAAACCGGCAAAGATGGTCGGACCCATAAACAAGAAAGCGTGCTCTACGCGCTGCTCCCGTCGGGGCTTCTCAAACGTGTCGGTCGTATCGGGGTCCTCGACCAAGTTTGACGCCGGCGTTGAGGCGGAATACAATGCGCCTTATCCTATGTAAAAACCTCGCCACCCCATAGCTGTCATGCAAATCTGCATGCTGCAAATGTTTCTCATGCTGAGCCCCGATAGAAGCGATGTCTCGTCGCGTTTCGTAATTTGTGATGCTCCAAGCAGCACGCATCGCTAGATCTGTGATGCTGCTGAACTAGCTAAACAGGATTACACTAAGAGAGGAAACTTGTCATGCGCCACAGCGAAAGCTTGTCGATTTGTCTAGCAGATTTCCCATCTTGACTAGCGGGTGGGGACGTTTTTGCTCAGGATACGACTTGTTCTTTCTTTATCTTCCCAGCCTCCACAAAGACGTGGCAGAAATGCAGGGTGTAGTCCATGGCCAGTCCGATCACGATGATTCCCGCGAGGGATTCTAGCAAGCCCAACTCCCAGCCTAAGAGCTTGAAGTAGCCCATCACCTGCATGGTTAGGAAGGAAACGTTGTAAATGGCGAGCACGGACACGATCACATTCCCGCTGGCGAGCACGAGCAAGCCGAAGCACAACGGGATCATCAACAGCAGGCCGCCGAACAGCGTGTTGCGGAGTTCCAGGTTGAGTACGTAGTACCCGTAGTCGCCGATTTGCACGGCTTTCCCTAGTTCCGCGGGTGCGTGTTGGTTTTCCTCGTCCAAAATGTCCTGGACCGCGTGGTAAAGACTATCCATCTCCTTGAACGACACCCCCGCCCCGTCCCCGGAAAGCACCGGCGCAAACACCGTGGTTGCGTACAGTTTAAAGTCGATATTCCGCCAATACGTCTCGTTGAAGGTAAAAATCTTTCGGCTAAAATTCGTTTCCCCGGGGTGTCGGCTGTCGGAGAGCTCCACCCAGTCCACCTCCGCCAAGTTCGCATCTTGCTGCGCTTCCCGCTCCCGCAACGCAATTTCCTCCGTGAGTAAACTGGCGCGCCGCGCGTGCTCCGACCACGAAAAGTCTTGCGCGCGGTAGTGCGCCTCCGCGACGAAAGCGGGTTTAGTGAGGGAAATCGGTTCCCCGGAGGGTATATCAAATGCAAATATGTCTGGGTCTGGAAGATTGCAAGACTTGTGATGCAGATTTTCCATGACCCATGAGGGCTTGCATGCAGGACATAGCATGACCGATTCGGCGAGACCTTTCTCATGCCTACCCTGCATGAGAAACTTCCTCTCACATTGATCAAAACAAGTGGACAACTTGTATATGATAATCATGCAACACAGATCTTTTCACAGTCCGGAATTAGCATTACAAGTTGCATCCTTCCAGACCCAGACACATTTGCAATGCATAGGGTAATGTGTTAGGCGCGGGGAAGAACGGGTGCTGCACAACGGCCGGGTCGCTGTAGTTGAAGATTGCGGGCGTATGAAATGCAAATATGTCTGGGTCTGGAAGATTGCCAGGTTTGTCATGCATATTCTGCATGAAGACCAATGACGCCTGTAATGCATGACCTAGCATCACAGATTTTTACAGGGCCTCCTGATGCTTATCCCGCATGAGAAATGCCCCCTCCACGTAGCACAAACGGGACTCCTCCTGCTGGCTATGCAATACAGATTTTTTTAGCGTCCAAAGACAGCATCACAAGTTGGATCCTTCTCGACCCAGACACATTTGCAGTTAATAGGGCGGTTGCGGGAACAGAACGGCGTCCGGTACGTTGTAATACAGCGCCCCCTCTCAACTGCAAAAATGTCTGGGTCTGGAAACTTGTGATGCAAGTCCGTGAACAATAAAGTGCTCTGTAATCATGCGCCGCCAAGCATGACAAGTTTTTTTGTGTTTCTGTGCTGCGTATTTCGCATGAGAAACTGCGCTTTTGCATGACAGGCAAGAGGACCGACCTCTTGGTGGCCACGCAATACAGAGTGCAGAGTCATGCGAGACTAGCATGACAAATCTCGCAATCTTCCAGAGGACCCAGACATTTTTGCATGTGATACCCCCAGCGGTCCCGGAGTCGCCACCGGGGTGTTGTTCACCCCGACCAACCTGGGTAGGGCCAAATCGTCCCGCGCGGTCGAGTTGACCTTGAACATGTTCCGGATCCCGCACGACATCGCTTCCGGCACAAACAGCTTCCCGGACACGTGCCGCTTTTTGCAGATCGGCCGGTCTGCGCAGGCCGTTTGCTTCAGCCGCTCCCCGACTCGCAGCACGTGGCTCACGGCGCGCACGTTCGTGACGGACCTCGTTTGCGCCACGTTGGGGTTCGGGTTCGCGCCAACAGAAACTGGGTCGCTATCGAAGTTATGGATCGTAAAAATGTCTGGGTCTGGAAGATGCTGAGACTTGTCATGCACGGTTTGCATGAGCCAAGATGTCTGTGATGCATGCCCTAGCATCACAGGTTTTTTGAGGGATTCTTGATGCCTATTCCGCATGACAGATGCCCTCTCCGCGTAGCAAAAATTAGAATCCGTTTGCTGCGCATGCAAGACAAATTTTTTAGGCATCCAAATGCAGCATCACAAGTTGCAATCTTCCAGACCCAGACATTTTTACATTTGATAGAAGTAAAAGTTCGGAATCGCGTTCGTTTTCCAGGGGAACCATATTCTGTGTAAAAACGTCCCCACCACAGAGATGGGAATTCTGCAACACAGATCCAGAAGTTTTGGGAGTCACGCATGACAAGTATTCCTCTGTTCTGTACTTCGGGTTAGCAAGGACCGCCGCATCACGAAGCGATCCTGCTTTCCTGTTTACAGCGTCACAAATTGCATAACACGATTGGAAATGACTCTCATGGGGACGCGCATTACAAATTTTCCTGTGATTGCAATTCTGCATGACAACTCTGGGGTGGGGACGTTTTGACACAGGATAAACCACTTGGAAAACTCATCCGCGTTCTGCAGCGGCTCGTCGGCATTCAGGCCATAGACGATGTGCACAGGCCGGTACTGCTGGTTCCCCCCGCTACTGAGAAACATCTGGTAGCTATGCGAGAGCACGACACCGTCCCCTACTGCCCCTCAAATCTGTTATCCAAACAGAAACCAAAATCCCAAATCTACTGGCTGTCTTGTGGCAACATCTTTTGCATGACAAAGACACCCGATGCAACTGTTAACAGTACTACTACAACACTCGGCGCATGAAGAACTTACGACGCACCGGTTCCACGTGTGCAGTTTGTATTGCTGCTCATGCTTTGCGGTGCAAACGAGGGGAAAGGCGACGTCGCGTTGTGCAGTGTCATACTAGCCGTCCTTCCGAAAACCCACCATCATGTGCGTCTCGGGCATAAACTCAAAGGGCTTGGACGGCGACTGCAGGTCCAGCATGAGCGTCAGCAGCCACACGGAGTACGCCGTTGTTGCCACGACGATCGCTAGGGCGATCGGGTAGAACTTGTATTGTGCGCAACAGTATCAAATGCACATATGTCTGGGTCTGGAAACTTGTGATGCTAAAATGTGCATGATGGAAACACTTCCAAATGCAGACGAGCATGACAACTTTCCGGAGCACTTTCTCATAGGCAGCCCGCATGTCATGAGGAACTGCGTTTTTGCATGACAACAATGGCTGCGGCTTTTGTCGGTTATGCAATACAGATTTCCCAGGAATGTAAAGCCAGAATTACAAGTTCCAACTTTCCAGACCCAGAAATTTTTGCAGTTGATAAACAGGCCGAAGGAGTGGTCCTCGGACTGACGGCGGTTGTAGAAGTTGTAAAACTACCAGGTTGCCCTTTGCTCGCGCAAAACCTCAGTTCCCTCTCGTACTTGGTCAAAAATTTGTAAAACTTGTGCAACGAATTCTGCACTGTGTCCGGCTGCAGCACACTTGTCATCGAAGTGTACAAACGAGAAGGGACCGTTTTACCAACAGGATGATGTTCTTGATCCTCCGCTTGTTCTTTGTGTTCTCCCTCTCCGTCTACAGCTATCGAATGCAAATATCCCTGGATGTTGTCTGGAAACTTGGGAAGCTGGGTGGCCAAGATTGCCTAAGCTGCATCCAAGCATGACAAATTTTTCGGACATCCCCTCCTGCGTAGTTGTGGAGCGCATTAGAAACTCCTGCGCTTGTGCATGACAAAATAAGAGGGCTCCTTTTGATTGTTGATCATGATGCATTATACAGATCTTACAGGAAAAATCCAAGACAAGCAATACAGGCTTCACGACTTTCCAGACCCAGACACATTTGCAATACATAACAGCTACTTCGTGCGCGGGATTCTTGGTCACGGTTTCTTCCACCTCCACATGGTCTGGCTTCGTTGTATATCGCAAGGAAAAACTGTTTTAATGCAGAAGATGTATCTCAGAAGTGTTTGTCTTGCTACACATGCAAGACAATGGATTTTTAGCGGTGTTTTCCCTTGGAAATCTCGCATGGCAAATTTTCTCTGTCATGCAGAACAAACTTGTGATGCAAAACTTGCAAAATCCTTACAGTGAAACACTTTTTTCGTACGATATTGTACTGGCGTCTGCTAGTGTTGCGTCTGGCTTTCTCGTCTCAACAAGGCTCCTGTCCTCGTCTTTGTCCCCTTCCTCCCAGGCGGAAACTGCAGCGGTAGTAGAAGCGCCGAATTTGTTTTGGTTCTGCTCCTGCTCCGGCGCGGAACCAGAGTTCTCTACCTCCGGAAAACTGCGGCCGCCCTTTTCGAAACGGAGGTAGAACAGGCCGATGACCTGCGGAAAGGCGATGACGGCTAGCACGTAGCCGGACACAATCATAAAGCCCGCGAAAAACCCGAAGTGCGCTACGGGGGAGACTTTGGACATCACCATGGAAAAAAACGCCATGGCGGTGGTGAAACTGGTCTCAAACATCGACGCCGACGCCCGCTTTGACGCCCGAAGTAGCGCCAGGTAGAGCGAAACTTTTCGTCTGCTCTTCGTGTTCAAAATGGCCTTCGGAAGTGGCTGGTGCTGAGGTGAAGATGAAGCAGACGAGGACTTCTTGTTCAATACTGTCGCCGACTTTTGGATCATAAGGGAGGAGTTGTGGTCTTGAAGAAGTAGATCATGCTCCTTTTTCATTTCCTTTTCCCCATCGACGTTCGCTTTCTCTTTTTCAATCTTGACCGCCTCCCACATCACAAAAAAGTTGTCCGCCCCGACCGCCAGCATCACGAACAGCGTCAGCTGCAGAAAGGAGTCAAAGTAAGCCAGTCGGGCGAGTAGATAGTACCCGATAAAGCCACCCATCATCGCGAACAGGACAAAAAGAAGCACGAGACAAGCGGAGAAAAGCGAGCCGGTGTGCACGTACACCACGACCCACACCGCGATGAAAGTCAGGGGCAGTCCGAGCGTCAAATCCCGACCCAGCGCGAGCTCCTGCCCCGCCGCGTCTTTCATGAGTGGGTCCATGATGCGCACCTCGACCTGCCCGTGGCTGTTCGGCAGAATATACCATTTCTCGTACAGAAATCTCGGATTGAAAAAGGTGTCTTCCACCCCGAGAAATTCTTGCAGCTTGTCCAAGCCCTCGCCGCCAATTTCGTCTTCCCCGTCCAACCCCGAGAAACCCGACCGCGTCGCCACGGCGTAGCCGTTCGTTGGAAAATCCCGGTCGAGAAAAAACCCGTACCCGTAGTCGCCGCTATTGTACTTCGCGTAGATTTCGTTGTTGACAATCGTGTCCACCTGCTGTTGCGACATGGTCGCGGTCACGTCGCAATCGGTTATCGGAAACGTAAACGGCCGATTTAAGAGATTCCCGGCGTAGATTTGCACCATGCGAGAGATCCGTGCGCCGGACTGGTAGAATTTACTTTTGTATCAAATGCACATATGTCTGGGCCTGCACGAAACTTGTGATGCTAAAGTATGAATAAGCCTGGCGCTCTCAAGTGCAGCAGCCAAGCATTACAAGTTTACCTGACGCAGTCTGATGCGTAGCACGCATGACAAACTGCGTCTTTGTATGCCGCAAAAGCGGAGCCTTATTTGCAGGCTGTGCAATACAGATCTTTTAAAAATGCAACACATGCAATACAAGCTCCACTTTAATATTTTTTCCCGACCCAGACATTATACTTGCGCTGCATATTTTGTCCCCCAGTTTCCCAATCTCGTGCCACACCCGTTCCTATCGATTGCAAAAATGTCTGGGTCTGGAAGGTTGGAACTTGTGATGCTAACTTTGCACTCTAAAAAATTCTGTATTGCATGACCAGCAAGAGGAGTCCGGTTTGTGCTACGCGTGGAGGGCATTTGTCATGCGGAATAGGCACCAGGAGGGCCTCTAAAAAGCTGTGATGCTAGGGCTTCCATGACAGACATTCTGTGTCATGCAAAAACAGCATAACAAATTTCGGATTCTTCCAGACCCAGAGACATTTTTGCATTTCATAGTTCCAGTAGGCACATCGCCTTCAAATTTTGCGGCGTAAAGATCTTGCGGCTACGATCCACCGACCGATAGTAAATCTGCGTCCGGCCGCCGAGCTCCGAGGACTGCACGGGCGCTGGGCCGAAGAGTAGTTCTTTCACGTCGTGCCGAATGGAATCCTGTGGAAAAACCCACGTCGTTCTCCCCGCCCCAGAGTCGAGAAGATGTAAGCGCTGCTTCTATGCAACCAAAGATAGAAGCGTCTGCGAGTTTGGCATGACAAGATTGGAGTGGGGATCGACGTTGTTTCTACAATGGATAAGACGGGTACCGGATTTTGCTGTCCCTCCAGTCAATGTATTCCTGTTCCGTTTCGAACCGCGATTCTGCCTCAACCCACCGCGCTCGGTGGCCCAGGGCGGAGTAATACGCGTCTTCGGTGCGCATAATTTCGTTGTCCCGGACCCGCCACATGTCCACGGAGTCTTTCGATCGCTGATCCTCATCGGGAAAGTCGGCTTTCGTGAGGAAGGCGAGCGTGGTCAGGAAAATAACCGTGAAGATGATAACCGAGAGGGTCAAACAGGGCCGGAGAACGGCTTGGGTGCACAGTTTTTGGTGGAAACCGTGGGAAAATTTCGCCGTGCTGGACCGGCAGGCGGCGAGGCAGGAGGACATAATGGCGCAAGGGCTTGGCTTTCTTCTAGCAAAGAAGTTTACAACGCCGCATGCATTCGAGATTTTGCATCAAAAGGTCAACATCATTCTGTAATAGTACGCTGTAACACAGGCTATGAGTAGTGCATAATGCTTTGTGCAGTTGACAACGGGCGAATCGTTCAGCGGTGCGTGTATCTAGTACCATTCATGGAATTCTTAAATACCGTTCTAATTTCACTCGACGGCGACTCTAAAAATAAACACTCTCCTCTATAATTGCGGCCAGATGGAGAAAGCAAGTTCCGGTTTTTTCCAGGCCGATGATATTCCGCGAATTCATTGCACTGCGACCGTTAGAAGTCTCATCTACTCATCATTTTTGTCTTGGGAAGAATCTTCAAAAGGCGTCTCCGGACAAGCGGACGCACCAGTAGTGCTGTCGCTGTGGTCTCGCAACAAACCCGCAAACTTCTCCACCTCAACACCAGAAGACGACATGTCCACGTAAAACCGTTCTTCGCCGGGGATAGCCCGGTACTGCACTCGCCGATCCGATCCACATCCAGGGGGGTACAGCGTAAATGCGGACCGTCCTCCAACTCGATTGCGCGACAGAACGTTCGCGGAAGCCAGAGCCACTTTTGGCAAAGCGTAGACGCCACGGACGACTTCGTCCACGTGGACCGGAACAACAAGATAATCGAATGGATCCCCGGTGTCCAGTGTAAATCGCTGCACCTCTTTCGTATCCGTTTTCACTTCTGCCGTGGCCTTGACTTTGATTCTTCCGTCTCGCTGTCGTGTGTGGACGCCCGTTCGATGCAACATGCGTGCCGGACCAACGATCATGTCCGAAGCGTTCAACTTGCCCCATTTCGTGACGAAGCTGTACGGGAGACCGCTGGGCTTGTACAGCCTGTCGATCAGCTGCGGAATGACAAGAGCGTGCAACCGGTGCAGCCGACTGCGGACCAGAATTCTCATCCACTCTGCGCACTCGAATCGTGGCAGTACATCCCAAAGTCCAAACAGATTCCGTGTCAAGTCACATGTACTCGCTGTTGCAATATCCGACATCCAGATCGAATTTCGGCACGCTGTGGTCTTGCTCTCGCAGCACGCTTCCAGTTCGGAATGGGCAAAGAGCTGCATCTTGTTTTCACTTGGAGCAACCACGAGGATTCCTGCGTCGGTAGCGGGAACGCCAACGTCCACTAGCCGGAACTTCATCTCCCCCGAAGGTGCTTTCCGCCGACACTCCGCCGTTCGAACTTGAATCGCGCACCATCTTTTGTCGGGCGCGCCGGTGCGGCGAAAAAGCAGGCCGGCAAGACCACCTCGAACCCACAGGAACTCAAAGTCAGAAGTTGCGCCGGTGATCTGCTTGTAAAACTGTTCCTGCGCTACGCGATTATTTGTCATTCCGCGACCGCGCCAGAGGGTCTCGGCGCGCGGCAACTCGTCGAAGTCTTGCACTTTATTGTGCTTGCATTCGTGAGTATACCCCAGCGCGTGCCTCCACGACACCCAACCACGGTCTTTGTACACTTTGTCCGGACAGTGCGGTATCATTTTCGGGCACGACCCGTGGCGGACCCAGTTCTGGTACTGAAGAACGTCGCGGAATTTCAACTCCCGGACGTACTCGCAAAATCCACCGAATTCCAAGAAGTCTGCGCATTTGGGACGCCCTCGGCCAAGCAACGGAGAAAAACGCTTGAACATCTTGTTTGGCGCGGAGCTTCAGCTCTCCTGGTGCTCTCAGCTGGTGACAGGTATCGATTTAAAACTATTTGGACCACACCCAGGTATTTGCACAGGAGCAGTGCATTCTCCCTCCTCTCATGTTTGCTGACCCCGACGTAAGTAACTGACCTCCAACACCATCATGAGGACCGGCAAAAAGCGAGGCAGGATGATATGATTCGATGAGTTGTCTATTAGTTTCAGTGATACTTCTCAAACGTTGCTACTGTTGCATAGATCGAATTAGAAAGTATTTTTGATGTGTGTGTACGGATACGCCCGCTCTCGTATGTAGAATGTCACATTCCCTATTCCGCCACAATCACGGAAAGCCGCTCCGCAGCACATAAATCCTTGGCGTGCTACAGTCATCGCCTCACGCAATCCGAATGGAAGCCGGCACTGCAAATCCGCGCAGCGTTCGTTCCTCATTTTTGGGGCGAGGTAATTGATCAAGTTCAGACGTTGAATTTTCACTCGGAAATGAATGTCGAAGCCGGATTGCTATCTTCCCTAGAGTCGGCGGATGCCAATTGTGCGAGATCACTGCCAAATTCCTGCATGATCCGCTTGAATTGGTTCACTGCTTCAGCTTTTCGTGCTGGAGCTGCGTTTTCTGTTGCAACATCGATATAAAACTTCTCCTCGTCCGGGACAACCTTGGCGATTTTGGGCAAAGTCGGCCGGCTACCGGGCGGACTCAGGACAACGCACGACTGACCCCCTGCACGACTTCGCGACAGCACGCCCGCAGCATCGAGTGCACTCTTCGGCAGAAGGAAAAGCCCGACGAGCAGGTCTCCTTCCCGTACGAAGACTGTCAGAAAATCGAAGGGATCGCTCCTGTCTAAGGTGAACGACTCGAGAACGTTCGCGTCCGTGGTGACGGGGTGGGTTAGCTTGACCTTCACTTTACCGCTATCTCCCGGAAGAAGACACGCCGTGCGGTGTATCATTCGTGCGGACCCCACGATTGCGTCGTAGGAATTAAAGTCACCACGATGACACACGAAGCGTAGCTCCAGGGCGCTCGGAATGTACAGATGCTGCACCACCTGTGACAACAAAACCGCGGAGAGCCGAAGTCGCGTGTTCTGCAGGGAAAGATTTATCCAATGGGCGCTTGGCAACCGCGGCAGTGTGCTCCACATTTCGTCTAGCGTGCCTAACATTTCACTTACATTGACCGCGCGCAGCTCGGGCAACCAGAGGTAAAATCGGGTTCGGTGTGATGCTTCTCGTTCTATGTCGCTGTAGGATTGCAGTTGCATTTTCCCTTCTTTCGCACACGCCGTGAGGACTCCGATTTCGGTACCGCGCCCAGCCAGGCCAACATCGTGAAATCGGAACTCCATTTTCTTGTGGACTGATTCGCGTCGCACTTCGGCCGTCCTGACTTGAATCGCGCACCACTTATCTGCTACCGCTTCTCGCTGACGGAAGAGCAATCCCAGTCGGCCGCCACGCAGCCACAGGAAGTCGTAGTCGCCGGATTTGCTTTTGATCGCATCGCAAAATTGCTGCAGTGCGATGCCGTTCGTCGTTGCGCCACGGCTCCGGGTCATCGTCCGTGACCGCTGCAAGTCACGTACTTCCCGAAACCGGTTGTAGTGCTTCTCGCGTTCATACCCGAGGGCCTTTGTCCACGAAGTCCAGCCGGTATTCTTGTACATAATATGTGGACACACTGGTACAGTTGGCGGTCGCGCGTCTGTATGAACCCAATCCTTGTATTGTCGCACGGACGAAAACTGCAGGGGTCGGACGTAGTCGCAAAAGCCCGCATAGTCCAAAAACTCTCTACCGCCCGACAGAGCGCGCGCCGGAGCGCCCCGCTTCAGCATTCTATCCCGCAGAACAGAGAAACTGACGAATCCTGCCGGGATAGAATGCGCATTGTGACACGAAGCATCTTACTTTTGATCACCATCAACAGTGGCAGCGCGCCTCTCAGTCTCACTCGAAGTGACCGCTCGCAAGGTTTCAGGCGACTCTTTTCCGAACCTTTTACCATTATGGAACGCAATTGAATTTACCACTGCAAAGTAGCAAAGTGCTACTGTGTGCTGAACGCTTTTGAAAACGCTTATCAGTGGGACCTGGAGCCCATACGACCCAGTCATCGATATGAGAAAATACTTCCTTAGTCTCCTCGCGATCCCAAAATCCTTCGAGTTGATATAAACTCGATCGTTCTTGTGGTGAAACAAGAGGAAAAGAAAACGATAAAAAGACGGGCGTCGCATATTTCCTGGATTTCACTGATAACACCCCACCGCTACCAACCTCAATCCTTATCCAGCGCCACTCTCAGCGCCGACTCTATCCTCCCATTCTCCACAGTCCGACACAAAAAATCTTCGTATTGGTCCATCACTTCCGCGGAGTCACTGCTTAGTAATTTCGCGGCGTGGTTGTCGATTTCAGAACTCCCCTTCCTACGCGAAGACGTCGTCTGACTCGTCGAGACATCCTTTTGCAAAATTTGCCGAATCAACATCACCTTCTTCTCCATGCTGCCCCGCGCCTTCCCGAGCTTCTTCAACAGACCGATCAGCTCCAGCTCCTCTTTTGTCATGTTCACCATCTCCCCTCTCGCAACCTTGCGCCGGGCTTCCAGCTTCGTCAGGTTGAAGAGGTCTGGGAGGTGAAAATTTCATCATTTGATGCTAATTCTGTTGTCAATGAAATCAAAATTTTCGTCGTTCTTGCGTTAATTCGCATGACAAAACACCGTTTTATTGCACACAGCGCAACACAAATACTTCCAAACTCCACTCCGAGCACGGTTGTTGGACAGGCGACACAGAAAATCCCGCACACCATGCAAGCGCCCGTTACCAGCTTGCCCCAAGCGGTGATCGGGTAGGTATCCCCGTACCCGACCGTCGTCACCGTCGTTATTGCCCAGTAGATCGCGGTTGGCACGTCCGCATAGGGACTGCAACCGCTGTAGTGGGGCTCGTCCGCGCGGGCAAAACAGCCTCGGGCTTCGTCCCACTCGCCTCGTTCGACGGAAAACATGAGATAGGAGAAGAAAACCTTGGTAGAAGTGGATAGTGCGCGTGATAATATCAATTCCGCATGATAAAAGATGCAAGTCAAGCACGACAAGCATGACAAAAAACTTTCAAACTTGTCGATCAACAACGTACCAGTGCCAAGACCAGAAACGTGGACAACAGCAAGAAGGACGTCCTGCTCTCGATCTATCCACTGCAAATTAATATGTCTGGGTCTGGAAAAAATGGAATTTGTGATGCCAATTTTACATCATGCCAGAATCTGTCATGCATGGCCAACAAAAGGCTCCACTTCTTGTCACAGGAGGAGGGATTTGTCATGCGGATTAGGAATTGGAATACCTGCTCGAATAAACCTGTGATGCTAGGGCTTGCATGCCCAACGATTTGCGTCACGCAAAAATTGCATCACAAATGTCTGCACTCTTCCAGACCCAGACATAGTGGTATTTGATACGATCATGCCCGTGACAATGTAGTTCATTTCGGTGGAATGTCTTCCGAACTTGAACACCCAGAAGAGCCGGAAAATCCGTATACCCCGCTCAGGCATTACAATCTCAAACGTTGCAGTAAAGTCTGGAATTTGTGTTGCAGGAAGTGCATTATCTAGCCAACTCTCATAGGATTGCGCATGACAAGTTCTGGAGCCCCAATCCCCCCTACAATCTGGCGAAATTTGTATTGCAGAAAGTGGAATGCTGTCCGAGTCTGTCATGCTCATCATGCAATACAAAACCCAGACTCTATTGTAGCGTTTGAGATTGTAACGTTTGAGCAGGTCATAATCCGGAAGATGCGCTGGTCGTGGATCCAGTAGCCGTTATCAAATGCAAAAATGTCTGGGTCTGGAAGATTCTGAGATTTGTGTTGCATATTTTGTGTCGTCCATGATGCATGTAATGCATGATCTAGCATCACAGATTTTTAGAGGGCTTCCTGATGCCTATTCCGCATGAGAAATGCCCTCTCCGCGTAACACAAACTGGGCTCCTGTTGCTGGTCACGCAATACAGATTTTTTGGGAATCCAAAGACAGCATGACAAGTTGCAATATTCCAGACCCAGACATTTTTGCAATCCATACCCGTCTTCGGCCAGCAATGACACCCAGGTTGGCACGACGGAAACGACGTCTAAAATGTTCAGCGGGGTGAGGAGGAATTCCCTGTAGGGTTTACTGGTGACGGTCAACCGCGCGAGGTATTCGATCGTGAAAATCGTGACGAAAACCAATTTATGAAATGCAAATGTGTTGTCGGTGTCTGGAAAATTGCAACTTGTGATGCTGCCTTCGGATTCCAAAAAAATGTGTATTGCATAAACAGCAAAAGAAGTCCACTTTGTGCTACGCGGACAGGGCATTCCTTATGCGGAATACGCATCAGAAAGCCCTCTCAAAATCTGTGATGCCAGGTTATGCATTACAGGCATCATGAGTCATGCACAATATGCATGACGAGCGTGGCAATCTTCCAGGCCCAGAAATAAGTATTTGCATTTCATACAATTCCATCGACTTCCAGTACAGCTTGTACCGCTCCTGGTAGTCCTCCATCGTTTCCCAGCAGAATGTCACGGTGGAAAGAAACACGCAGGCCAGCATGAAGGTCTGCATGTAGCGGTCGCTTTCCAAAAACCGCTCAATCTTTTCCCGCCCCTTGTACCGGCACCAATCGACCCAAGATTTCTGCGCCCGGGTCTCGTGGATCAAAGTTATCGAATGCAAATATGTCTGGGTCTGGAAGGATGCAAGCTTTGTCATGCACATTTTGCAGGACTCCTGACTTCTGTGATGCATGCTCTAGCATCACAGATTTTGTGAGGCCTTCCTGATGCCTATAACGCATGAGAAATGCCCTTTCGCCGTGGCAAAAACTGAGCATCTTTTGCTGTTCATGCAGTACAGATTTTTGCAGTATCCAAATGCAGCATCACAAGTTACATCCTTTCAGACCCAGACATATTTGCCATGCATAAAAGTCGCCCTTCGGCGAAACACGTTAGCCGCACGGGGCGAAATCCCGAAACTGCCCGAGATTTCGCGGGAAATCGAGCTCTGCGGAGAAATCGGGGGCGAAACATCTTCGGTCTCGACCCGCTCGGGAGCAGGAGGCATTTTGTGTAAAATGTGAAGATGGTGGTCGTAGGGAGCTTTTGATACAATTTTCGAAAGACGGACCGACGAGGCTAGGAAGATGATATTGTGGATAACGTTTGTGGTTGCACAACTTTGACAGGTGGCCTTATGACTAGGTGTAGGCACATGTATCTAGACATCTCTCTCGCGCTTGTACTACACCTCGATCAGAATTGACAGCTCTCTTGTTCTCTCTTGTGATCCATGCGCGGCGCAGGAGCGAGTTTTTTGTCGCTGCTGCCCCTGCTATAAAGCAAACAACAACGTACTCCACATCACCCGCTGCCACCACGCTCCTTTCCAAGTTAGTAGCTGACTGTGACCACCGCTTGTTCTCCCATGTGGTACTACTACCCAACACCTCGTGCAAACCACAGCCAGGAATGCCCTTCAGAAATACCAAATTTTCAGCGACCATCACACAGAACATCATAACACAAAACGGCAGCATTGTTGGTGCCAGTAGCTCGGTTGGTGCCAGTAAAGAAGTAAGTAGCTCCGGTCGTGTGGTGCGATTTTTTACTAATTATCAAGAGCTGACTTTGTCGTCGCGATTGACGAATTGAAAATGGTGTACTATCAAAGAAATCAGCATGAGAGAATGAGAAGAGCGCGTTCCTTATTACTCGTAGTTTTTTACAATACAGGTTGAATCTTCATCATTTTCCAATTTGTATTTACATTCTAATTCCATTCGGCATGCAAATCTAGCATTCGTTCCCCATTTTTATCAGTTTGTCGTACATCTTCAATCAGCTTCTTGACAAACGCAGACAAGACGTCGACTCTTACCCGGCCAGGAAGCTGAAGAACAGAAAGGTGGGGACCAAAATCGAACTGTAGACCAAGACTTTGTCCATGGTGGTGGTGTAAAACAGCGCCTGGAGGCTGTAGGGCTCGGTGAACAGAAAGTAGAACCTGAGGGATTTTCATTTGTGCACTGCTGAATTTTATGCATCTTCACAGGCAGCGAGGAGCTATGGAAGACTCAAGATTCTCGAACTACATGTCCAGGCATTTTGTATGCAAAGAAAGGAAAGACAATACTTAATCAAGTGGATTTGTAGTGCATGTCAAACAAGGATTCCTATAATACCACTCCAACTGCGAAATGCCGTCCACTGCAGACGGGTCCTTGTCGTATTTTGCGAAATCCGTGTCCAGAAAGCCCTCGGCCCGTATGCTGAGTAAAAACGTCCCCACCCCATACTTGTCATGCAGATTTGCAGTTACAGGAAGATTTGTAATGCGCATCCCCATGCGAGGCATTTCCAATCGTGTTTTGGACTTTGTAATGCTGTAAACAAGCTGACTAGATGGATATGTGTTGCGGCTGTACTTGCTAAACTGCACTACACTACAGAGAGGAACTTGTCATGCTTGACTCCCAAAACTTCTCGATTTGTGTTGCGAGATTCCCATCTTGACTATGGGGTGGGGACGTTTTTCCTCAGGATAGCCCGCTTCGCATGCACATCCAACTCGACGGGTATGATTTGATCCTGTTGCAACTGTTGCGTCGACGACGACGACGCCTCGGTCTTTCTTTCTGAAGAAGCCGTTGCTGTGCTGTTGCTGTTTTCCCCCGTGGAAGCAGCGGTAGTGCTTCCACCAGCCGTTGAGTTAATGCTTGTTGCGCTTCCCGTTGCAATACTTTCCGCTACTTCCACCGCGTCACTCGGGAACTGAAACTCGTGGCACGCCGTGTTGGGCAAGATTTCCCCGTTTTCGCCCTTGATAAAGCTGTTCTCGCACAGCTCGGCCCGCTCCTTTTCCGCTTTTTCCTTGGCGGCCCGGGCCTCGCGTTCCATTTCCTTCACCTGTTCTATTGAGAGGAAAAATCCCCACTCCCCACATCGAAAAGGTATGTTTCCGGAGATTTGTCTTGCTGATTTGAGACCACAAATCACGTCTGTCCTGCAAGAAGACAACTCCGCAGGCTCTGCCGCATTATGCAGGCCGTTTGTGATGCTGTTGGGCCTACAGCATAGACGTTTCTCATGCTAAGCGCCTAGGCCAAAAGCTCTCTACTCAGGCTTGGCAGGAGCCTGCTGTCCTCTACTGCAAGACAAACCTGATTTGTATACGCAAATCCAGCATCAGAAACTTCCCTTTGATATGGGGAGGGGGGGATTTTTCCTCGTGATATGCTCCTCCGCGAGTTTCCGCTTGATTTCTTCTTGCTCCTGCTTCTATGACCTGCTCAAACATTACAATCTCAAACGTTACAATCGAATCTGGAATTTGTCTTGCATAGTGAGCATGACAGACTCGCAGACCATTCCACTTTCTGCAACACAAATTTCGGCAGATTGTAGTGCGGTTTGGGACTCCGGAACTTGTCATGCGCAGTCACATCGGACTTGGCTGCCTGGATTATGCACTTCTTGCATCACAGATTTCCAAATTCTATTGTAACGCTTGAGATTGTAACGCCTGAGCGGGTTATAGCTTCTTCTGCAAGATTTCCTCCTCCTTTTTCACCTGCAAAAAATACTCCCGCGAGGTCACGTCCAGGTTCAGGTGCTTCTGGATCCACAGCTTGGCCATCTCGTGCCCGTTCTTCATCACGACATTGGTTTTACTTCCCTCTACTCCCCCGCCGCGTATTTTGTTCGCGGGAGAAGTAGCAGATTCTTTCGTGCTGAAGTAGTCCTGCAAGAGCAGTTTCAGGTAAAATTTTTCGTCGAAAAACAGGTCCTTGACGAACGTGCGGAACCAGAACTCGGATTTTTTCACCAACAGGTGGAAATTCGACACGGACTGGTCATAGAACTCGATGGCGCTGTCCTCCAATTTTTTGCTCCAGTACAGGCTCCAGAAGTAGCTCGCTTCGCCGACGAAAACCGCCAAATCGACGAAGGGGACGACGTACCCGTAGTAAAACACATTTTCCACGTACAGCTCGGTTGGCTCGACGTACTCGAATTTAAAATAGTCCTTAACCCGGTTCTGCTTCTTGACGTAGTGGAAAAAAATATTCGGCTTGTTGCAGGTCTTGTGCAGCAACGATTTCCGGGATTTGAGGAACTGGGCCATCTCCAACTCGGACAGCGTTCCGTCCTTGTTCAAATCGAAGTGGCTGAAGCCGTGGCGGAGAAACCGCATTTTGCTCCCCTCAAATTTCTGCAGCACGTACGCGTGGAAAAGCGCGACGATGTGGTCGCGGCAGTACAGGGCGGGCTGCGGGGACGACTTGTCGGAGGGAGACCCGCGGAAAGGGACGTTTCTGAAGATGTCGTGTGGGTAGTTCTAGTTGTAGTTTGAATTATAAAGCATCAAATCGAATAAGTTCGGCAGTTCGTTGTGTTGTTGCATTCAACAAAACACGCCCTCAACATGATCTTCAGCATGCCATGAAGTAGCAGCAACAAAAAGAACTTTCTATACTTTTTCACCCCATACAGGATCAATTCCTGCTCACTCATGGTCGCGAGCTTCTCCTCTTCCAGAACCGAATCCCCGCCTTCCCCGTCCTCGGCACCCCCGCCGCCACTGCTCGTATCAAATGCAAAAATGTCTGGGTCTGGAAGATTCCGAAATTTGTCATGCAGTTTTTCCAAGCTCCGCCAAGTCTGGAATGCAGGGAGTAGCATCACAGGTTCTGCAGCCCCTTGGTGATGCCTATTCTGCATGAGAAATGCCCTCTCAGCATGGCCAGAAGTGGGGACCTTTTGCAAGTCATGCAACACAGATTTTTGTATGATCCGCAACACGCATCGCAAGTTCCAACCTTCCAGACCCAGACATTTTTACGGTTGATAGCTCGTGGACCCGTACAAATCAAATTCCGGAAAATCCCCAAGTGTGGGTCCCAGCGTCCCCAGTTCCAGGGTGGGCATTTCGTAGCTCGGCGCGCGGGTGGAGGTTGTGTAGTCGGGCTCGGCTTCGGACTCGTTTTTCAATTGCTCCTTTCGCTGGTCAATCTCCTCGATGTCCTTCTCAAGCTGTCGCAGCAGCGCCTGAGCGTCGACCGTCGGCACGACCGCTGCGTCTGCTGCTGGCCTTATGCAAGAAAAAAACTATGTGAGTGTAAGTTTGTGATGCAGAAATTGCAAAAAAGTGTTACACGTGTCATGCTGGACGTGCGTCGTAAGCTAGTTTCATACGTGTTTCCACGTGCTAGCTGCGCATCACGACAGGTTTTCCCTGTAATACAAAACGAATTTGTGATGCTGCTCTTCCATACACAGTTTTTTTCCTGGATAGGCTTCCTAGAGGGGATAGTACTTGTTCCCCCAATGTCAATCTTTGTTGTCGCGGTCTCCACCGGTAATGTAGTAGTAGGCACGACCGAGGGGGCTGTTACTCCCCCCGTCGGCGGTGCGGTAGAGCTACTCGCGGGGGTTATCCTGAGGAAAAACGTCCCCACTCCAGAGTTGTCATGCAGATTTGCAATGACAAAGACATTTGTGATGCGCATACCCATGGTAGACATTTCCAATCGTGTTTTGGAATTTGTGATGCTGAGAACAGGATGAGCAGATGGATCTGTGACGCGGCTGCACTTGCTAACCTGCACTACACTACGGAGTGCAACTTGTCATGCGTGACTCCCAAAACTCCTAGGTTTGTGTTGCAAAATCCCCATCTTGACTATGGGGTGGGGACGTTTTTACACAGGATAGGCGTGGCGGAGCAGGTGAGGTAGAGGAAGGCAGCGGAACAGGCCGCGACCCTAGTACTATTCCGGGTAGATGACATTTCCGGTGGTTGGCGCACCATCTTAAGTGGGTTTATTTCGCGGTCTGAACTACGAGGGCTATTTTCATACCAGCAAATACATCGCGTTCATGAGCTCGCGTTCAATTCATTGAGATGTAAATCAGGCACTGGCTCGGGACAAGATGTAACTTAATTCCTAAAAGAAAAGGACGCATGCAGTCAAAGAGGGCCAACTGAAGATCTTCTCATCTGTAGTTCTTGGACCTGGTTTTGTGAATGAACCATTTGAGCTACTCAGAACGGGGACAACAAGAACAGAGGGGAGAAAATAACGTCTCGGCCAAACTACACGTCATTAAAACACAAAGCAATAATTCGGGCAGAGTATGTAAGACGCTGGAGTGATGCTGGCGGTAACGGCAGAATGTGCATGCAGCTTCTGTACGGCCGTACATCAGAAATCCGCTCTACTTCTTTATAATGTCGCTCGCGCTCGCTCGCTCTCTCTCTCTCTCTCACTCGCTCTAGTATTGGTAATGGCTCTCAACAGCGGCATACAATTCCTTGCGAGTGTCCTAGCAGAAAGAACAGCAGCCAGCAGGAGTGCGCAATTGTTTAGCAGCGCTTGTGCACAAGAAAACGAAAATTCGAATTTGGATACAGGGGTGGAGCGTTTTACAAGTTTCAATATTCTCAAAATAGTACAAAGCATTCTTAACTGGATGTAGTACTTCTCCGTTACCTTACTCTTTTCCAGCAGTGACCGAAGAAAATCCGGTATAGCCCTGCGGATTCTGTCTTTGATCGGAATAACCTAAATAACAATTTCCTGTGTCATCTCGATAGCTGTCTGTAATCTGTAATCTCTAATCCACAAGTCTGCTGCAGAGGGTGCTTGCAGCCAGGAGTTCTTTGATTCTCATCTAATGTGTCAATTGTAATAGCGACTTTGCGATTTACTGTGATTCAAATAGGAAATAATGGTCTAGTCTTCTTGTGCACCAACACGTGAGCAGTGCTAATGCAACACCGCAGAACAATGGCTCCACACTCTAAGTCCAACTCCCCCTCACCCCTCCTGCTCCCCCGGCAGCGGCACGCCTCTGGCGTCAATCACTTTTACGATCGCCGACAAAACCCCAACGACCTGCGTGATGACAACGTGGAGGCCCAAGTTCCCCGCGTCGCCGCGCTGCTGAAAGATCGAGCGACTGTAGTGCATCACCATCTCGAAGAATTCCCAGAAGAGCAGAGACTTCGCGTCGCACTCGAGGTGCTTTTTGCACACCAGATCGATCGTGTCGGACGTCATGTTAAGGATGTGGGAGAGCTGTAGTTTAAATGGAATAAAGAATTGGTCACAGTTTTTTTGTCATGCTACGCGCCCCTCATCGTCGTCGTTTCTCATGCAGGAGGCCATGATACACAAAACATTCAAGAACTACCCTAAGTAAGTCTATGATAGTACCGCTGGTTCTCCTAACCTCTTCAGCTCCTGTTGAAACACGTCGACATATTGATCGTCCCCCGCACTTTCTGCCGCCAGTGTCTTGCCGTACTCCCACACAAATTTCAAAATGTCCTCGGTCAAAACCCTCTCACCCAGCATGTCCACGTGCTGCGCCAGGAAAGAGTAAATGGACCGGAGATCTGGTGGGTTTTGATTTCGTCGAGGGAGTAGATTTAGATAGAAGCCGTATGCTTTGCAAATTGGCAATTGTCTTGGAGAGTAAGTAGATGTAGAAGTACATGATCAACATGACAAACTCCAACGCCTGCTCAGAAGCTGGCAATCATAATCTGGTATCTTCCCACCAGCACTAAAATTGCTATACTTGGTCTTGCCCTCTGGATGGCGACAAGATTTTCGTGCTGCACGGCGTCTTTCCGCAGCGGATCCTCGTCGTACACGTCCATTACGGGAATTAATATGTCGGTCAGAAACCTTTGTATTTGATTTAACATCGTCGGAACTTCACTTCTACACATTATCTGTTCCAGCATCACAAAACAATCTACCCTACGAGGCTCCGCATGACAAACACGAAAATCAATCATCGCGAAAAGCAAAAGGACTTATTATCTACCTAAACAACCCCTCGTCGAGTGGCATCTGTTGCATCTGCGCGGTTTTCTGCGCGTTGGGGTGTTCGCACATGGTCCAGTGCGCTACTCGGAGGAGAATTTCCAAGTAGTGATTTCGCTGCAGCCTTTTATGGAATGCAAATACGTCTGGGTCTGGAAGAGTCGGGGCTTGTCATGCACATTTTGTATGACCCGTGAGGTCTGTGATGCTGGTGCTAGCATCACAGATTTCATTTTGAGAGCTTCTTGATACTGATGACGCATGAGAAATGCCCTCTCCGCGTGCCAGGAACTGACTCCTCTTGCTGCTAAAGGAAAACACAGACATTTTTAGAATCCGCGGACAGCATTACAAGTTCCACTTTTCCAGACCCAGACATATTTGCAATCCATACCTTTGCGACAAATACGGTTTTCCGTCCCGCACCTGCGTGGTTTCCTATCCACAGTAAATTTCCCGTACAAATGCAGTCTCTGCATGACAGAACTTGCCTTCAATCCTAGTCTAGCATGACAAGTTGTACACTGCAAGTTAGCGAAATTTGTCATGCATTTTGTACATGTACGGGAAATTTACATTGCATATCTCCTGGTACCACTTCACCAAGTCGCCGAACGGAATTGTCCTATGTAAAAACGTTCCCATCCCGTAGCGGTCATGCAGATTTGCATCTACAGAAACCTCTGTAATGCGCATCCCCATCATGAGAACTATTTGTAGTCGCGTTCTGAGATTTGTGATGATGTAAACAGCATAAGCAGGCGTCTTTGCGATGCGGCTAATATCCCTTGCTAACTAGAACTACACTACAGATGAAAGCTTGTCATGCACAAATCCCAAAACTTGGAGATTTGTGTTGCAGACTTACCAACTTGACTATGGGGTGGCGACGCTTTTGCTCACCATAGGAATCGGCATGTGTTTTTTCTCGTTCTGCCCGAGGTTCTTCGGCACGTGGGTTCCCTTAGAGAGCAAGTGGTATCAAATGTAAAAATGTCTGGGTCTGGAAGATTGCAAGGTTTGTCATGCACATTTTGAATGACCCGTGATGTCTGTGATGTATGCACCAGCATCACAAATTTTTTGCGGGCATCTTGATGCCTACCCCGCATGAGAAATCCCCTCTCCGCGCAGCAAAAACTGGACGCCTCTTGTTGCTCATGCAATACAGATTTTTTTGGATTCCAAAAATAGCATCACAAGTTGCATTCTTCCAGACCCAGACATTTTTACATTTGATAAGTGAGCCTGTTGGAGTAAATGGGTGACGTCGTCTAAGCCGATGGTGTATCAACTGAAAAAGTGTCTGGGTCTGGAAGATGAATGCAAGATTTGCCATGCATATTTCTCATGACCCATGACGCCTGTAATGCATGACCTAGCATCGCAGACTTTTAGAGAGCCTCCTGATGCACCTTCCGCACGAGAAATGCCCTGTCCGTGTACCACAAATTAAAATTATACCCCTCTTGCTGGTCATGCAATACAATTTTTTTTAGAATCCAGAGACAGCATCACAAGTTTAGAATCTTCCAGACCCAGACATTTTATTTGCAGTTGATATGGTGTGCGCGGACTGGGCCGTTGGGTCCTCTACCGCCAAGTCGAGTCCCATGAAAGCGTAACTGTCGTAGAGGTCATATCCTGTGTGAAAACGTTCCCACCCCTGAGTTGCCGATGGAGATTTTGCAACACAAGCCTGGAAGTTTTGGCAGTCACGCATGACAAGACTTAGCCCATAGTGTAGTGCAGTTTGGAAAGGGAAGCCGCATGTGAAATCCATCTCCTTATGCTGTCTACAGCATTACAAGTTCCAAAACACAACTGGAAACGCCTCTCATGGGGATGCGCATTACAAATGCTCCTGTAATTGCACATGTGCATGACAACTCTGGGGTGGGGACGTTTTTGCTTAGGATACGTCCACCAGGATGCTGTAGAACTCCTTCAGCACGTCTTTTACTCGGAGTTTCATGTGCGGCTCGATCCACCTGCAGTGAAGGTTTTTTGTCTGTATACTAGCACAGGCTTTCATTGAGAAGGCGGGGTCTTGTCATGCACAGTCCTGCATTTCAGACTCCTTCAACCATCTTCACAAAGATTAGACCCGTTTCGTATTTGTACCTGAGTTTCAGCGAGTCCCAGTCTTCATCAAATCTTGGGTCGACTTCCGCTCCGTCTACACTAGATGTATCCTGAGTAAAAATGTCCCCACCCCAGAGTTGTCATGCAGATTTGCAATGACAGGACCATTTGTAATGCGCATCGCCACGGGAGGCATTTCTAGTCGTGCTTCGGCATTTGTAATGCTGTAAGCAGGATAAGGAGATGGATTTCTGATGCGGTTGGCCTTGCTAAACTGCACTACATTACGGACTGCAACTTGTGATGCGAGACCCCCAAAAGTTCTAGGCTTGTGTTGCAAAATCCCCATCTTGACTCTGGGGTGGGGATGCTTTGACTCAGGATAAGATGCCGTGCTGGGTCTTGAGTCCGCATCTGGAACCGGGTCCGCGGCGATTGGCACCTCCCAGGGAGAAATCAAATGTAAAAATGTCTGGGTCTGGAAACTTGTGATGCTGGGTGGCGTCTCGTGATGAGGCCACAAATGCTGGCTCAGCGTGACAAGTTTCTGAGCTTCTAGGTGTTGCCTATTCTGCATGACAAACTGCGTTCCTGCATCACAGAAAAATGGAGCTCTAAGGTAACGTGCATGACAGATTTAAGAGTCATGCCAGACAAGCATGACAAACATGCATTCTTCCAGACCCAGACATTTTTGCTCTTGATAGGAAAGTCTTCAATGTGATGGGACCCGTCGCCGGAAAGCGTATCTGATATTTTCTTTTGCTTTTGTTAATAGATACCTTCCACGGTGTGCTGCTGCATCACAAATTGGAGGTTGATACCACACTACATCGCATGACAAATAAAATCAAAATCCTAAAAAATCCTACGTTCTGGCAGTGCTTTGCACACAGTCTCGCTCCCATCCTCGAGGAGAAACAAGTACTTGGCGGTCCCTGGTGGCGCGTGCTTGATCTATCCAGTGAAAATATGTCTTGGTCTGGAAGGGTGCAAGATTTGTCATGCATCTCGCGGACCACATGCATGGTCTGGAATGCACACAGACGCATGACAGGTTTTGCAAGACCTTCCTCATGCCTATTCCGCATGAGAAATCCGCCTTCTGCCTACCAAGAAGAGGGGAGCTTCTGGCGTTCATGCAACACAGATTTTTCAGTGATTGAGATTTGGCATGACAAGTTACAACCTTCCAGACCCAGACATATTTGCAATTGATATGATTGCTATCCAGTCGATGTTACCGTCGCCCAAATCCACCGGATCGAGGGGGATTTCGAACTTCCCGCCGAACTCCTTCTGCGGAGTATGCAATACAAATTTGCTCCAATCGCGCTGTGCACGTGCAAAATGCATCACAAATTTCATCGGCAGCAACTTAGAGTGTGATACTACTTGTCATGCCAAATAGCGCTGATATCCATTTTCGGCATGCGGAAACCTCCGTATTTGCACGTGTACGGGACGTTGGACTTTCTTGTGCATACGGAAATATCCCGGTCCACTGACTCGCGACGGTATACTCCCCGCGGATTTTTGTCGGGATCGGCATGTCATACGCGTTACTTGCGATTTTCCACTGGATATCCTACGGAAACATCAGGCAGATCATATTTGTATTGCAAAAATGAATAGACAAAAAGATCTGTATTACGTGT
This sequence comes from Amoebophrya sp. A120, assembly GCA_905178155.1. Classification (NCBI taxonomy): domain Eukaryota; class Dinophyceae; order Syndiniales; family Amoebophryaceae; genus Amoebophrya; species Amoebophrya sp. A120. The sequence goes on along the minus strand of CAJINV010000012.1, from coordinate 3,079,207 downwards.
CCTAAACAGCATGCTAAGGGGTCACCCATGCATGAACGATTTTTCTGTTTATTTTGCTTTTGCATTACAAATATGCCCTGCCGGCTTTTTACTCTGGGATACTGGAATTTGCAGATCCGGAGGGAAGAAGACGGACCGTATGCCTCGTCTTGCCTGATTTTTGCCGATTAGTTTAGTTGTACAAGAACTCAGCGGTCGTTATAGTGTATTGCACGTTCGTACTTGCTGCTATCACCAAAGAAAAGCGAGCACTGAAACACAGACACACAAGCGAAAAGTAGAATCCAGATGAAATAACTCAAACTCTGTTTATACCATGTCAGCGTGTAGTCACTGGTCCCCAGCCCGCCCTCTTCTGCGTTATTTGTGTTTTCTATGACAGTGGACAACTCCCCCTCCCCCTCATTTGTATAGCATGAACGGCAATTATACAAGCATCAGCAAGAGTGCCGGTTTTGCATGACAAATTTACACTAGAATGTAGTGCTATTTGGGCTACCACAACTTGTCATGCAAACAGTGCCAAAAGGCAGCGACTAGAGTCGCGGTTTTGCATGACAAAGGAGGGGGAGAGGGAATTGTGCGCTGTCATATTTTCCGCCCCTTCCCGCAGATCTACGTACACCTCCGCTAAGTCTGTCATCTCCTCGCAGAGGGGCATTCTTGGTCGCAGCACCGTGCCCTCGCTGTTCCTGACCTGCACCGGGATTCGGAATTGGTGCTTCAGTTTCTGGTACCGCAACGCCGTGACCAAGCCGAGCCACCTGACGTGCTGTTTTCCATCCCCGATGTTCACGGTGAATTTCTCACCGTGGCAGTGCACGAGGACCCGCATGATGGTCGTGCTTTTTCTTCGACTAGTTTTTTTGGATACCGGCTCCTACGCCGAGGATGAGTACTTCACTGCCGCGTTCGGTTGTTAAGTCCGTGCGCGGGAGGTCGTGTGGACGAGATCGCAACCAACACGTCGTCGGAAGGAGTGCACCCGCGACGTTATCGGCTACTTTTCGCAAAAAATACTGCTTCCTTCACGTGGTTTTTCTTTCCCGATTTTCTGTCCCGTCGGGTTTTCCAACTTTTTTACGCTGCAAGCAGAACTACGGTAGCTGAAGAAGTAAAATTCCGTCCGTGACGTACCTAGTATTCCCGCTGCAAAAGCGGGGTGTACCAGTGCCGTAGTACCCACGAAGGCTTGCTCTCGCGGAGGACCAGGAAATAATTCACTTCGCGCGAGTCCTCCCTTACGGTCAGCGGCTAGAAAAACAGCAAAACTCGGCGCTGTTGCAAGAGCTGGTGATTACCCCCGCAATGATGGTGCGTCGGAGGGTTTTTGCGATGCACCTCCCAGAATTTTCTTCGTTCGCGGAAAGCAACAAACCACTGGCGAAATAACTGCGATCTCCACTATCGCGCAAACCGGCACGAAGAAATTGCCGCTACCGGCAACAGACAATTCGTAGTTGCCGCGGTGTGCAGTAGTTGTGAGGGCACAAGTAACTACCTCTCTTCGCCCCGACAATTCAGCTGCTACGACTTGGTGGCGCCTGTGTAGGCGGTGGAAAGAGGAATTTCACTTCATATCTTTTTTCAACGCATTGTTCTTTCTGTTTCTGTCTAAACTGGACAGGGCGAGGTGTTTTTTTTCTCTTCCCGCTAGAAGTGACGTTTTCATCGACGGAGCCCCATCAGAATCACAAAAGCGCATCTCGGCCGGTCAAAGGTGATATTACGACCACGTTCGACGCGGACCGTAAAACAACCTCCCTCCACTCAGCAAAACCACGACACCGCGACCTCTCACCTTCTCCAAGTGGTGGTCTTCGTAAACATATACAATCCTGAATGATTTTTTCACTCGACGATGAATGCTTTCTCTCTGGTAGCGAAGCTCGAAGGGGAACGAAGATTGTGCACGAATAAACGATTTAAGCAGATGGCGACAAAAATGACGAGAAAAACACAACAGAAGCGTCGAGCACGCGCGGCAGAAATTTCCGAGAGCGAATGGATTCGAAGACCAGCTGGAGGCAGCACACGTTAGCACGCCGGTTTTTGATGTTTTCGTGTGTTTCTGATGTGTCTTTGCAGAAAATTTTCGAATTTTTTCCTGCATGCCGTTAGTCGCTTGTGAAATCTTTGTTCCGCGCGTTTTGCTTTTTGCTGTCGCTTTTTTAAGTATCCATATCCAAGAAGCAAAAGTAAACCCGTTAGGACCAAGTAGATGCTCTGTTAATCAATACATATTCTGGAAGGCCTTTGGATCACTAAGGCCTAATTATTCCGCGGTGTACTGCTCTACCGCGTACCAGATAGTTACTTGAAAACATTTGTTTACCTTCAGTATTCTTAGTCATACTCTATGCCAAACGATCAAGAATCTTAGCTTCGTTTACAAACAACAGGTTTCCTTTCATTCGTACTTAATCTGTACTAGAAAATCGCAATTTATCGATCTGAAGAACTTTTGAAATTTTTTCGTCGCTTATTATTCTTCGCTCTTCCCCGCTAGGAGGAAGAATCACTCGTAGAAGTTCACAGCATCCATATTCTGTCCAAAGGAATAATGTACAATGATTCCGATTGTTTCTACCTGTCGATCTTGTGTGTTCTGAAATGGCAACTATTTTGCGCTTTGCCAAAACTATTGAAAGTCGCCCATTCCTTGCTTGTGTACTAAAACTGTCGTAGTCGCCTCTAGAAGGTGGTGAGAGTCGTTTGTCGCGAGGACGTCGCTGCTTTTGCAGACATTTCCAGCTGCGTCACGTCCGGCCCTGCTCTCCGGACGCCTGGAGACTCCGCGGCGATGCAAATTGGACATGTTTCGCGGAGGCACTACCGTTCGGCCCACCTGGAAGAAGATTATGTTTTCCACTATAATATTGCATGCAAAAGATCCTCACACGTGGACATGACTCATCGTGACAAGCATCATAAGACGACTAGTGTGCCGCTTTTGTTTTTGTTTTTCTTTCGACCGCAACATGTTATAAATCAGTCGAACATCAAAATAGTACCGCCTCCCACCCCGCTCCCCCCTCCTGGCCCTCCGTCTGAGAGCACGGCTTGCTTCAACTCGGCTACCACCGACGCAATCCGCTTGTACTCGTCCAATAATTCAGCTACCTCGCCGACTCTTAGGTCGTCTATGCTGTTCGTCCGCATGAACCGGAGGCTAACGTCGTCTAAAAAACCCCGTTCCACTTGCAAGTGTATATTCACGTGCACGATAGGCTCGCTGTTTGATATTGCACTGTTGTTCTGCTGACTATCTCTTTGATGCTGTCCTCGCAGATTTTGCTGCTGATGCTGCTGACTCTGCCGGTTGTGGGGCTGGAATGAACTTGAGTTATCGCTCGACGTTGGACCGCCATTATTGACACTATTGTTCCCGTTATTTCCGAGCAGATTACTACTATCGCTGTTCTGGTTCACGGTTGTGCTTATGGCATCCTGCTTCATGGCAGACTTGGGAGTTGTGGTCGTAGGTGTGTTTGCCGCGGAATTATTGTTCGCGTTAGAGTTATTTACCGTCGCGCCGACTTTGTGCTTCTGTTTTGAAAAAGATTTGTGATATTGCGGTAGGTCGCATGATCATGCGGGAAAAGATTTGTCATGCTACCGAACGACTTGGCAACAAATTCAAATTTGTATCAAATTGAACTATTTTCTATACCTCCTCGTAGTAAGCCTCCTCCAATCTTGCGTACTTGTCTCGGAGGGGAATCGATGGGAAAAAATCGCTGAGTCAGTTACAACTGAAATTACAATTTGTCACATGCGCTATAATTGTTCCGCAGTGAAGGCACGCGATTCTGTTTCTACTGTCATGCAAGATGCTCCCACGTGGTGGAGCGCGAACACGTATACAGTTTTTTGGAGCGATGAAGCGCTCTGCTTTCCTCTGCTCGTCCGTTCCTTATTGTCGTGTGACTCGTGCAAGATGAAAACTGACTCAACCAAGTATGATCATTTTTTTCACTCCGATACAGTCTTCTTCGGAAATTTTCAGCCTGCAGTTTGCCAAATTTTCCACCGTCAGTTCCTGGACAAACTTCGCCGCCGAGCTGTAGGCCGTGAAGTGGTAGTTCTGTATCCTGAGTAAAAACTACATCCCCACTCCAGAGCCAAGATGGGGATTTTGCAACACAAACCTAGAACTTTTGGGGATCACGCATGACAAGTTGCAGTCCCTAGTGTTGTAGTGCAGGTTGGCAAGACCAGCCGCATCAGAAATCCATCTTTTTATCCTGTTTACAGCATTACAAATGCCGAAGCACGAATAGAAATGCCTTTCGTGGCGATGCGCATTACAAATGTTCCTGTCATTGCAAATCTGCATGACAACTCTGGGCGGGTGGGGACGTTTTTACAAATGATATTCTGTTGCCCCACTTTTCGGAACGGCGTGCGGTAGGTCTCAATGTACTCGATATTGGACCACATGTTGCCGTATGCATTGCAAATATGTCTTGTAGGCTGCAACTTGTGATGCGCATTTTAGATCACACAAAAATTTGTCTTGCATAGTTGTCTATTCGTGGCCATGGTGAGAGCGGATTTCTCATGGAGAGTAGGCATCGCGAAGCGGCCCTCGATGAATCTGTGATGCTGGTCCCTGCATGCCAAACACTCTGGGTCATGCAAAACCTGCACTACAAACGTCTGCACTCATCCAGACCCAGACATATTTGCACTGGATATGCCGGGGTTCGAGCGGATGATGGTGAAGATCAGCAACGGCATAAAATCGTCGGCGCCAAATACCTGCAGGAGTTCGTTGCATCATCATCGCGTTGGTAGATACTCATACTGTCACAAGCATCACAGAGAACCACAGTGATGCGGTGCTGCGCATGACAAAAATAGTATGGCAAACCTGTGGCCCGCTGCTCCCGTTTTTGCTGTTTTTCCGCTCCTGCCACACCTTCTGGATTTATCAAAAGGAAAAAGTGTTACAGTTAGACACTCTGATGCAAGACCAGCAAGACAGACAAGCTTTGTTATGCAGAAAATGCTTGCCAGCCTCATCTCACTCGTGTTTTCCCTTATAGTCTGCGCATTACAAGTTCTCTTTGCCATGCAGAGCAACTTTGATGTGATGCTGCAATTACAACAAATGTGCAACTGTGACACTTTTTTCCTGTGGTAGGATTACGTCCATAATTACTCTGCACCCAGAGTCGATGCAGATCAACTTATTCACGACATTGTGAACCGTTTCTATGCGCGCGAACGCGGCCGCGGCGTCCTCGAGGAGAACTTCCGGACTGGTGGATTTGTCGCCCGAGGTGTTGAAAAGCATGGAGTCGTCGGGGAAATCGAGGTCTTGGAGATCTAGAAACTGCAAACACTTTATGTGCTTGTACATGCGCCGATCCTTTTGCCGGATCTCCCGCGACTTCCCAAACGTATAGGCGTGGACTTTGCCGAGCACCTGAGGATGAAGGATTTGAGAGATCAAACAAATTGCGAACTGCGACTGTGTTGCACAAGAGGGATGTTGTAGTCCGCCGGTGGCAAACCAAACAACGGTAAAGAATGTTGCAGCGCTGTACGTCTCGTTCTCGCGGCGAGAGTTCTTACTTAATTTTCAAACGTCAAAGCTGCACTATAGTTGTACCCATTTCTCTAGAAAGTCGTAATTAGCGTTTTCTTCATCCTCTGACAAGTCTCGGAACGCCTTCGTTTGCATCAGCTTTCTGTGCGCCCGATCCAGCATTGAGTGTAGTATGTCCGCTTTTTCTTGCTTGCTCTTGTTCTCGAAGACATCTGTCGTGTGGAGTTCATGGATATTTTCCCCTTCTTGTTGCGGCAAAAGGTCCACCCACCTCGTTGCTACTTCATCGCTTGCGCTTTTTTTAGAAGTTGTACTTACCTCCTCGACGATGTTCGTAATGACCTGTCACGCTCATGAAGAAAATCAACTTTCCTGAATGATTCAAAAACAATAATATCCTTTACTATTCGCCTCCGCCTGGTCGACGAAATTTTTCAAATCGTGCGCCACCGGCATGCATTCCGGATCGGTTATCAGTTTCCGCTGCCACACCCCATACGGCGTTTCCACCGCCTTGCGGTTTTGCGGGCTGACCGGGGTGGTTGCTGCGGTATTTGCCACCATCGGACTCGTGCCAGGTCGCGGCCCCGTGGAGCTGCTACTGCTGCCTTGCGGAGAAGGGTTCGACGTCCCAGTAACACCAGAGGTGTACTGACTGGGCCACATTTATCTATCGATAATCGCCTTCTTGTTGTAGTAGCCCATCATGCCTCGCGGCTCAATTTGTAGTATCTTCGAGATGATCCATTTTTCGACCGATCCCGGGAGGTGGTGCGCGTCGAAACGACCGGAGCAACCGCTTTTGACCAACGGAGGACCGCTGTTGAACAACGGAGTTGCAGGAAACAACCACTCCCCTGCTACCCAAAGGTGGAAGTTCTTGCTGTGGGGAAAACAATTCCTTCCGCCGATGGCCCGGAAAAGAAATCGGATAATATTTCTCCTTGGTTCTTCCTCAGGCCGGCGGACCCAGGAGCAGCTTCTACCGCGTGTATAAATCCAAGGGGGGGCGGCGATTGCACATAACCACTGAGCGCAAAGGCCCCCAATCTGTCACGTTGGCGGTTGGCCAAGGGCCGCACCACGTTTGTATAGCAGGATCACGAATGGCTGCGGCCGTGGTCGTCGCAACCTGTCGTGAAAATCGGCACGAGGACGTGTGCGGATGGTGTGGCACTGCTCGCTTGGGTAGCTAAAACAAAACACGTTGGGGGGTTTTAGTGTGTGGCCATCTTCGATTCCTGTGCCTGTCGGGAAGATAGAAACCAAGTAGAGACTGAAGATCAAAGTATGCAACAAAGTTCGTTTATGCGAATATTAGTACGGCCAATTTATATTTAATTTACACTCACAAGCATCGAAGGCGTTTCTAATTCATATAGCGAAAACGAGACGTCGTAAGTATCAACCTATGTGGGTAGGAGTCGGGTAAGTTTGGGTAGTTCAACCCTAGGATTTATTTCATGTGGGCTTGGAGAAAGTAAAAGTAGCATTTCTTTTCCGCGAAACGCCATGATACTACGCTGGTAGTAAATAAATCCTCGCCGAGGAGGTGATATCAAAGTGGTCCAACGACAAAAAGAAATCCGACTGATCTCCAGCATGTGGTCTTGCGCGACTGCAAAGAAAAAGCTCGCCAGCCAGTTCCAGTTGCAACTGCAAGCCAACTGATCAAAAAAACTAAAAAAATCTCGGGCCGCGCTGGCTCGTTTGCGCGTGGCCGATTTGGTTCCTCGGCAACTACGGCTGCACCTGGTCGTGGTGTCGCTGAATTGGTATAAAAGAGTGGCAAAAAAAAGTAGAACATTTTTTTCCACACAAAAAGACTGTCGCGAACAACACGCTCTTCAGGCAGATAAAAATGATTCTTTGACGACCTTGTCGACCAACATGCAAGAAAGTTGTATCTTTTCCAGATTGTATCATGTACTTATGTGAAATAAACTTGATTTTTTCTGCGTGTGCTTTTCAAATCTCCATCTCCTGTGCGCATTTGAGATCGGGATTTTTTTTCTCTCTAGGGTGGTCCTCTCAAAAACAACAAAGAAAAATTTCGGCGGCTCGTCGTTCGCAAGCACATGCTTTTGTGAACAAGCTGTCGGACTCTTCCCGCATAACTCCTCTCCCCCGGCAGCGCAACAAGCTCCCGCGCTTTATTCTGACGATGAGCAACCGGGTAAGTAGGTTGAGGTTCCCGAGCGCGCGAGGAAAAGAGGAACTTCTGCATCCACTTCACAGCGCCACCATGAGCTCCTTGCGCGACACGAATTCTTCTTCCGTCATTCTTCTGGTTTGGTGCGTGCGAAACTCTCTCGGTATAGGTTTGCGCGCGGTCTGCTCGTCGAAGACACCGCAGTCGAGAATCCTGACCGGCATCATCGGCTTTTGTTGCTCTTGAAACGTGCCTGTTAATATTTCATGAAAAAAGTACGGAACAATTGGTCCCGCGTTTTGGAGATGTCGTGCCTGCGACAGTTTGCTGCTCGACGTCCTCTTTGATTTGGCTCTTTGGCGCGGCGGATCTACTTCCCGGGGAAAGATATTCACACAGTGAGAGAAAATGAATACTCAATTCTGTTTATTCACAGAAAAAAAAACTTTGTGCTTTTTATACCTCTTCTTGGTCCCATCGCGGCGATGTCCTCCACCACGCGCATGCCCTTCAAAACCTATGAAGAGGAAGAATCCCCCCGCGCCATATTGAAAGCGTAACTGTCTGAAAATTTGCGATGCAGATTTGTGGCCACAATTCCTGTCTGTCTTGCAAGAAGGCAAATCCAGAGAGTCCGCCACATTATGCTGGCAGGTTGTGATGCTGTTTTGCTTAAAGCGTAGACATTTGTCATACTAGGCGCCCACGGCAAAACCCCTCGGCCCAGGCTTCGCATATGCCTGCAGTCCTCTACTGCAAGACAAATCTGATTTGTGTGCGCAAATCCAGCATCACAAATTTCCTTTTCGATATGGGGAGGGGAGATTTTTCCTTACGATAAAACCGTCCCAAACACCACGTGCTCGCCCTCGCACAACCGCTTGCTGTCCTGTGCAAAAGTATCGCTCTCGTACTAATTGCGTTTATGCATTACAAATTTTTTTCTTAAGGTAAATCCGCACTACAGCTTTCATTTCTCATGCTGGGGAAATTTGTAAATGCGTTTATACGAGTACGATACTTTTGCAATTCATACTTGCAACTCCGCGACAACGTGATCATAAACGCGGACGCCTGGGTGTCGAAGCCCCAGCGACACATCGCCAAATCTCCCTCGTGCGTGAACAAAATGTCGTAACTCTCGTCCGGAAACTGCCGCCCGTAAATGCTGCACCCGTGGCATCAAAAGGAAGAATCCCCCCTCCCCATAATAAAACGCAACTTCTGATGCTGGATTTGTGTACACAGATCAGCATGGTATTGCAGGAAGGTATTGCAATCAGATCCCCAGGCTAGGTAGGGGCGTATGGGTCTAGTTGTTCAACATTGCAAACGGCTCCCCTTTAGGCCCAACAGCATGGCAAACCGCTTCCATAATGGGGCGGAAGCTTCTGCCCTTGTCTTCTTGCACTACATCAAAGGTGGTTTGTGACCTCAAATCAGCAACACAAATTTTTGGAAACTTACCTTTTCGATATGGGGAGGGGGGATTTTTCCTTTTGATACGTGGGTGGTTCCATCCCCCGCGATGACGTCACCGCCGACCACCACTATCGTAAGGAAAAATCCCCCCTTCCCGTATCGAAAGCAACATTTGCGATGCTGATTTGTGACCACAAATCAGCTTCGTCTTGCGTGCAAGGCAAACGGCACCCATGTGGCGCATCGTGCAGCGAGTCTGTCATGCGTTTTCGCCTATGTCAGAGTTGTTTCTCATGCTCAGCTGCTAGCCGGATGCGTACCCAAATGGGCTTAAAATATGCCGGCAAGCTCTTGCTCCAATACAAATTTGTGTACACAAATCCAGCAACACAAATCGTCTTTTGAATATGGGGTGGGGGATTTTTTCACTTTGATAACCACCGCCCCGGGGTTCACGTGGTGGAAAAGCGTGTTTTTGTACCCGATCTTCTTGTCGTTGATCCAAATATGCAGTGCAAACATTTTTGGGTCTGGAGACATGTAAACTTCTGATGCGCATTTGAGACCAGAAAAAAATTTGTCATGCATGGACCGCAAAAGTTGGTCATTTCTTGTCAGCACCCAAGGAGGGAACTTGTCATGCGGATTAGGCAGCGCCTAACCTGCTCCAAACCTGTGTTGCTAGGACTTGCATGCCAGACCTTCTGTGTCATGCACAAACAGCATGATCACACTCTTCCAGATCCAAACATATTCGCAATTGATACTCAAAGCCCTTGCACAGCTGCAAAAAGTTCTCGCTCGTCATGGGGCAGTATCAAATGTAAAAATGTCTGGGTCTGGAAGATTGCCAGGTTTGGTTGGTTGGTTGGTTGGTTGGATAGCGCCTGTCGCCGGTGCAGGTCCCGCCCTCCATCGATTGCGATCCGGAGTAGGCGGAACACAAGGCCCTAGTGGCGCAATCGATCGACGAAGCCCTTGTTCGACGAGGTTTGTCATGCATATTTCTCATGATCCATGATGCCTCTAATGCATGACCTAGCATGACAGACTTGTAGAGGGCTTCCTGATGCACCTTTCGCATGAGAAATGCCCTGTCCATGTAGCACAAACCGGACCCCTCTTGCTGGTCATACAATACAAATTTTTTTAGAGTCCAAAAACAGCATGACGAGTTGCAATCTTCCAGACCCAGACACTTTTGCAATTCATAGACAGTCGTGGCCGTAGAGCCCGAAGATGATTCGTATCAACTGTAAAAGTGTCTGGGTCTGGAACATTCTAAACTTGTGATGCTGTCTCTGGATTCTGAAAAAATTTGTATTGCATGCCCAGCAAGAGGACTCCAGTTTGTGCTACGCGGAGAGGTCATTTCTCATGCTGTAGAGGCATCACAAAGCGCTCTAAAAATCTGTCATGCTACGTCCTGCATTCCAGACCTCATGGGTCATGGAAAAGCTGCATGACAAGTCTCGCAATCTTCCAGACCCAGACATTTTTACATTTGATAATTCGCCCGGCGTACGTATTTCCGATCGCCACATCCATGTAGCATTTTTCCGTGATCTATCAAATGTAAAAATGTCTGGGTCTGGAAGGATCCAAGGTTTGTCATTCACATTTTCCATGACTCCTCCTGTCTGTGATGCATGCCCTAGCATCACAGATTTTGTGAGGGCTTCCTGATGCCTATGCCGCATGACAAATGCTCTTTCCGTGTAGCAAAATTTGGACTCTCTTATTTGCTGCTCATGCAATACAGATTTTTTTAGAATCTAAATGTAGCATCACAAGTTCCAACTTTCCAGACCCAGACACTTTTGCAATCCATATGATCCGTTGGCGGTAGGCTTTAGAACTCCGGTACGTTCCCCGGCGGTCCCACCAGTAATACACCGGGACCCAGGCGCTGCACACCAGGAATCCCTGCTTCCATTTTGGCCAATTGCGGACGGTGTCGACGAGCGCAGCGACGGTCATGTTGACGGTCGTTCTTGTTGCAAGAAAACACAAAGACGATTTTTACACGGGGTCGTGCGCATTTTATTTCCGCAGTTGTTGCGCATTATGTGTTGTTTTCAAAATAAGTTGTCCCTTTGCTCTTCAGAAAGGATGTATGATTCACAGCACTATGCATAGTGTACGAGATAACAGAAACAAGATCACGACCGATCGTCGGCGAGTCCGATAGTACAACGATGTAAGTGGATAAGAAAGCTTACACTTCGACGAAAACGACCATAATTTTTTTCGAACACGCAAAGGACAAAGGACTAGCAAAAGGATAAAATCATGATAACTTTGTTTGTCTTTGTGCTGCCCCAAGCTTGTTCCAAAAGAGCTGCACCGCCCATTCTTTCACTTCCTGGAATAATAATAATAATAATAATAATTTTTATCGCACGCAAATTACGGCCGCTAAAGTAAGATGAAGGCTAGTGGGTTATGTTATGTTTTGAAAATATCCCGACTGTACAGTACAAACCCGACCCCTGCCAGGTGCACCAGAACGATCAGATTAAACTGAAACTGAAAGCTGGTTTTCAGTGTCTTGTGGCGGAAAATCTGCATCGCGAAAAAGGCCGCGGGTGAGCCGCCAATCAGCGTGAAGGTTAAGAGCACCGATTCGGTTTATCCTGTGCAAAAACGTCCGCACCCCAGCCAGAGTCAAGATAGGGATTTCGCTACGCAAATCAGAAAGCTTTGTGAACTCCGCATGACAAATCTGGACGCTTCGTGCAGTAGAGATTGGCAGTGAAAGCCGCATCACAAATCGATCAGCTTATCGTAAGTACAGCATTACAAGTTTCAAATAACCATTTAGAAAGTTCTCCTCATCTGGCTGCGCGCATGAGAGATATCACCAACATGCGATTTTGCATGACAGCTCTGGGGTGTGGGGACGGTTTTACTGGGAATACGGCCAGTCTCGTTGTCATGCTCCCGAACATTGATTTGGCTAGTTTTTTCGGCAACAGGGAATTCGAAAACTTCGCGCAGCACTTGTCTAGCCCGTAGATGGATCAACTGCAAAAGGATCGCACTGCCACTCGTCTTGATACTCGCAATCATGCAGAACAAGGCCAGATAACTTCCTATCTGATGCATTTTTCTGTAAAAAACATCTGGAGGTGCACTTTGTACTAGTACGATCGGCTTTTGCAATGCATAAGATGAAGAACGTGAGGATGTTGATTACAAGCAGGTACTGCAGCACCGCGGTCTTGCTGACCATGTCGAGTATGCAATGCAAAAGTGTACATATCGTAGTCAGTCTTGCATCATAACAAACTTTTTAAGAATCAAATTATACAATTTCTCACGCAGGAACAAAATAGCAAACCCCGCCATCTGTCGCGCAGAAACGCATCTAGTGCCACCACGATGTAAGTTGTACACTTGCAGACGATATCGAGCGACAGGGTGCCATTCTTCCATGCCTCTGCGATGGAGGAGGGGGTGGTGGGTTTAGAGGTGCTACCAGCCATGATCCTGCTCGTTTCTTCTACGGCCAGGCTCGAACGGAAATTTTGCAAACGCTGCGCAGTAGCACCACTAGCAGAGCTGCTTCATTTTCTTGTTTTATTCTGATGCCGTCGGTGGTACAATGGGCGCATTGGTTTTTCTAGTAACCCAGAACGAAAAACAAAGCTATACTTGTTCCCTTGCGAAGGTAGAGAGAAGCTGATCTTGCGAAATGCTTCTAGGTATCCGTCTTTTGATCTGACACTTTGCTACGACCGCAAAAGTAAGTAGATCCTGATCTTTTCCACCGGCGGAATCCTCATGGAGCCTTTTTTACACTTCTTCCAAAGAAATCTAATAAACCGAAAAGTACAACTTCTAAGTGAAAGTGAACTCAAAGAGCAAGCGCGGGGCGGCACTTTCCTCTGCGGCCGTCCTCCCTTGTCTAGTGCAAGAACGGCTGCTGTAGTATAATTGCGTAGTTAGAAGTACAGAATTGAAAAGATTCAGACGAGTCCGCAGTTTTCCCATTGCTCTGTTGTTTGTGATGCAGGTTGTAGAGATGATGCTCTTCACCGTATTTGTTGGTCTGTACAAATGGTCTTCTCATCTTGATCAGCTCTTGCTCGCCAGCGCTTTTATGTACTCCTTGGCCGGGAGCCGCTCAAGGAAGTAATCCCGGTAGGTATACAACAACCCGTGAATTGGGAGCAGGGTCGTGCGAAGATACGAGTGACTCTGGTTTGATGTTGTCTTTCGCGAGTGCGCACCGGAAGTAGATGCCAGGGACTACAGCGTTGAACTGTTTCGTTGACATGCATATAACTAGTATCCTAAAGAGACGGAAAGCATAATGGGTGTTAGCATGGCAAAAAACTCTACTTCGCAGTTCCCACATAGTACTCGTAGCTCACACGGTTAGCTCGTATTTGTTCCATTGCATACTAGTACTCCGTATGAATTGCAAAAGCATCGTACTAGTAGTAATTGCATTACAAATTACCTCAGCATGACAAATGGAATTTGTCATGCTGTTTGACCTTCAGGACAAGACTTGTCATGCATAATTCCAATTAGTACGAGAACGAGTACGATACTTTTGCACAGGATACTCCGCTTCTTTCTGGAAATCCTCGGGGAGTTGCACCACCGTTGGCCCGTGCTTGAAGAACATCTGAGGTTTTTTCATTTGTCTACCATGCTGTAGTACTGCATCAGAAACTTTTACTTTTTCACTGACGGCAGGAGCTGCAATACAAATTATTAGAATCTCGAATATTCTTTATACCATGTTTTCATGCAGCGCCATCCCGACACCGATTCCCGTGCCCAGACCGAACGCAAAGCTCCTGCTCGTCCTGCCCCGCAGCAGCACGATGCTCGGCACGAGGGCTGCGCAGAAGCCGACGCTCGAGGTTCTCGCAGGGAAAAAATGATCTGAAGTCGGTATTAAAACTTGAGCAGTTATTAGTTTGCTGCATGGTCTTGACAAAGACAATAAACACATGGCAGTACTACTTATCGATAGGCGATCCGCTCTACAAGGACGACTTCCAAGCCTTGTATTGTAAGTAAGACCATCTCTTCCCCGAGTGGGGCACGGAGACGCATATCATCTGCATGAATTGCGATGAGGTGCGCAGCACAAGTTTCATCTCGACCGCAGATTTTCTTTTCCCTACCCTTCACTGCGACGTTGAGCGCGCATCGATCGTAGTCCTTGCCGCCTGCCCAGTCGACCATGTTTCCTTTGCTAGCGTTCGACGCAACACCGGAGCTCACAACATGTTACTGATCAGACCGCATCTGGCTCTAATGGTTGCCTAGCGAATGTGCCTGCAACTTCATCGCGCGGGCGGGAGATGGCGAATAAAAACTTCAGTCCGAAGCCCGAGCAGGGCGTGCGCATGCAACGCTAATCCCTAGCATGAACACAGGCGCAAAATAAACGCGGTGTGAGACGACGCAGCACCCGCAGGTGCACAACCCTCGCCCGGCAGGCGGGGTGCGGGGCACCGGCAGGCGGGGTGCGGGGCACCGGGAAGGTAATCAAATCTCGCGCAGGACCGGCCCATCGGCGCCAAATCTTGCGTAGGAGCAGCCCATCGGCACCAAATCTTGCGTAGGATCAGCCCATTGGCACCAAATTCTCGCCTAGGAGCAGCCCATCGGCACCAAAGCTCGCGTAGGAGCAGCCCATTGGCGCTAAATATCGTGCGGGGCCGGCCAATCGGCGCCAAATCTCGCGTGGGACCGGCCCATTGGCGCCAAATCTTGCGTAAGACCAGCGCATTCGTGCCAAATCTTGCGTGTGACCGGCCCATTGGTGTCAAATCTCACGTGGGACCGGCCAATCGGCGTCAAATCTCACGCAGAGCTGGCCCATTGGCGAGAAATCTTGTGTAGAGCCGGCTTATTGGCGCCAAATTTCGCGCCAGGCCAATCAATCAGCGCCAAATCTTGGGTCGGACCGGCCGATTGGCGCTTAATCTTGCCTAGAGCCGGGCCATTGGCACGAAATCTTGTTTTACTGCAGTCTTATGGCGCGATGAGGCGACGACCAAGTCGTCAGGGTCGCAACGCGACCTCAAGCGGACTGCCGCAGAGCAGGCGGAGAGCCTCGAGGACAGGCCGACCGTGCGGGCTGAACCCGAAGCTGCGCGTGACTTCCGCACCGGAACGTCTCGTGCAAAGCGCAGCGGAGATCGGTGAAGGCCGGGTGGAACTGCCAACTACCAACTCCACCCAGCTCTCTGGAGGAGAGGGCGCCAACCGCGGCGCCACAAAGCAATCTCCACCCGGCTCTTCATCAGAGAGCGCCTAGCTAGGCTGCGGGTACAGCATGCGTGCGATCGAGCACAGCAGATCGTGGCGATGGGCGTGCGGGGCGTGCAGCTGCACGGGCCGCTTGAACAACGCGCGAAGGCAAAAGGCGCCGCTCTCGAGGCAAGCCTCAAGGCGGACGACCCACCCTCCGAGGAGGGGCCGGGACGCACGCTCCCGTGCAGGGTGCGAAGCGTCCTGGAACACAACGCGACGGACCTGCCTCGAGAGCTGCGCCAAAACGCCGACAGGACCCTTGGGTCCTACGCATGCTGCAGCGGACCCGCGGCGGCGGGTCATCGAGCAAGCGCGAGCGGTGGCGCGACCAAGCGCCACTAGGGCGTCTACGGATCGTAGACGGCCTAGAGCGGGGGAAAAACGGTTTCCGCGGCGGATCATCGGGCGTCGCATCCTACGCGAGGCGCGTGCGAGCGTGCGGAGGCTGTCTACGGATCGTAGACAGCCTGGCCAAAAGCAAACCGAGCAGCAACAGGGGGGAAGCACATGCTTCCGGCATGTGCGACCGGGCCAGCAGCGGCCGGAGCGGGCGCCGAACCACGGCGGGGCGCATCGTGCGCACGATCAAGCGGGAAACGGGCTGCGTAGCGGCAGCAGCGTCCGATCGAGGACGCGAAACAGCGCCCCTCATCGTGAGGGGATGTGTAACGCAAGTGCAACTAGGGCGCATCAGAACAAGATGCGATCGCCCTACAAACACACCCAGCCAGTGGGGTGGCACAAGCGTACCTGCAGTTGGCGTGGACGGTAAGACCACGAAGAGCCACTGCTGAGAAAAAATCCCAGCAGGAAGACTCCCTGCTGCCAAGGACGAGCGATACGTCGCTCGCGGCCATCGCTCAGGCCCGATGCTGCTCACACTCACGTGCGCGAATCACTCACGCACAGCACTCTCATGCGCTGCGTGTCGCAGCGCAGACCAGGGGGGGGGGGGGGGGGGCGCTCGCCCCCCGTGCATCAGATGCAGTCAAACCGGCTGCATTCGGCAGGCTCACGCAGCTGCACATGTGGCTGGCCAATCCGCGCAAAATCTCCAATGGGGCCGGCCAATCGGCACTAAATGTTGCATGTGTCAAGCCCATTGGCGCTAAATCTTATGTGAGGCTGGCCGATTGGTGCAAAATCTTGTGTGTGACTGGCCGATTGGCGCCAAATCTCGTCTAGGACTAGCCCATCAGCGTCAGATCTCGCGTGGGACCGGCCCATCAGCGCGAAATCTTGTGTGCAACCAGCCAAGTGGTCCCAAATCTTGCATGGAGCTGGCGCATTGGCGCCAGATCTTGCGCGGGACCAGCCAAACTGCGCCAACTGTTGCGTGAATCCAGCCCATGGGCGCCACATCTTGTCTCTAGCCAGTGGATGTGTGGTGAATTGTGCATAGAGGGTGCTATTTGGGTCCAAAGTGCTTGCAGACTCTTCCAATGGCTCCAAATTCCAGGCAGTGTGCTTGTGTATGATCATCAAAAGGGTGACAGATCCGGCATCATGGAGAGTAGAAGGATGTAAAGGTGCCAATCTGTGCACAGGATCAGGCAAAAGCTGCCAGATGTGGTGTAGGATGGGTTTAGTGCAGTCAAATCTTACACCAGACTAGCACAATGCAGTCAAAATTCTCACAGGAGCGCTCTCCAGGCGCGATACAATCCACCGCATTGAGTCGCGGGAACCTAGCATCGCCCTGGTTATAAGGAAGGAGCTAAAGGCTCCCGGATCTTGCGGCGCCGCCGGATGCGGGCGTCCGATCTTGCAGACGACCAGCCGAGCGGGTTCATATCTCGACGCCGGGCGCCCCCCCGTCGTCTCATATCCCGCGCGATAGTGCGCAGGCGATGCAAAATCCCGCCCGGGGCGGGCGCGGAGCGGCGCACAACCTCGCGCGGCTGCGGCGCGCCCGCGTTGATTCGTGCGGAGAAGCAGCACAGCAGTGCGCATTCGCATCGGATGGCCATTCCATTCGCGGGACCACGATTTTGGGGCGTCGAATCTCGCGCGGAAGTTCCCTACTTGCGCCCGATTTAGTGCGCGGCTGGCCTGCGGGCTTGGGGCGGTCCCCGATGGGGGGACAAATCCCGCGCGAAGAGAGCCGAAGGGCGCCACATCTCGCGCGCGGGCAGCGTAAAAACGGAAAACCCCGCACCCTCGCGGCGGAGCAGCCGCAAATGTTACGCGAGGGCGGCGCGCCGGCCGCCGCCGTACGGGCCTCAGGCTTCCGAAATTGCGCCGCCGTACCACTTGGCGGCCTGTCCGATCGGGCCATGGCCGATCTCGCGCCGCCGCATTGTGGGCATTCGGCCAAGGAGCGCGGCCCCCGGCCCCGGGGGACCGAGCGGGAAGACGGGCGCGCGCCCGGTATCAAAGACGGCCCAAGTGCGTCGCCGGAACCAGGCGGCAACTAGAACGGGAGCACCCACCACATTGGGGCCTGAGGGACAAGGCTGCGGCAGCCACCCAGCGCCCAGGGATTTTCAAAGAGCGGCGCCGCTGATACGAGCGGCGCCGCGGGGGGGGGGGGTTCCGGCGCGACTGCCACATCCGATCGCGCCCGCTTCTTCCGGGCCCCGTCCGCGGGTCGATCTGGCGCGGCGAATGGCCCACAAAACCGGCCCCGAGCGGCTTGCGAACTTTCGGCGCGGCCGCAGCGACCTTCGGCCGCGGCGGTGGGTCCCCGAAGGCTAGCGGCGGCGCCCCCCGGGGACCCGTGCGGCGGCCGATTCGGCGGCGCGCAATGCGCGCGAGCATTTCCTTATGGTCCCCGAATACGCCGGGGCCGCGATCTGAGAACGAGAGAGCCCGTCCCACTTTCAAGACCGGGAAGCCTTCTGAGGGTGGCGCAGTAGAGCGAGTTCGAGTGTGAGAGACGCTAGTGAGGTTGGTTCTTTCCCCGTTCGGGTGTGCGCGGGTCCCGCTACCGGCGCCTCCCCGTCCCCCCGGAGTGAACAACCAAGACGCATCAACAATTGGCCAAGCATCGCACGCGCGGCGCTCTTTTTCACAGTGGGTTTTTAGGGTTTCAAAATACTTATTTATTGCTGGGGTACCACTACCACGTTACGCCACTTTTGCTCCCTCCCCCCGCCCGCACCAAGATTTCGCCGGCCAATTCGAAAGTTGTACCTCCCACGGTGTGACAACAAACGCCGCCACCTTTCATCCGACGGACTCCCCTATTGCAACCGGTTTCCCATCCGACCGCGCCTCAAAGTTCGCGGACCACGACGACGTGAAAGAGAGAAATAATAACCACTACTGCTGGACAACGCGTGAAAATAGGCCTACACCCCTCCTACACAAAAATGCCGCCGAAAAAACAAGACGCCGCGAGCAGTAGTCTTTCCGGTGCTACTGCAGCAACGGCTATGAAAGTTCTTCCGTCTTCCACTTCCAAGCAGGACAAAGCGACCACCAGCAAAGCGGACAAAGAACCCGAGCCGTCGAAGAAACGGAAAGCAAGCGACAATCACAATTCCAACGCCGAAGAGGGTTCAGCAGCCGGGGGTGAGAATAATAAAGGCGGGAACAAGAAGAAGTTGAAACGAGCCGAAGATCAGCTTAAAAACGCCAATGGCGATGATGGTCGTGGTCCTGCCGCATCCAGCAAAAACAACAAGACAGGCACGGCTGCCTCGTCCGCTGCTCCTCCTGACAGTGCCAAAAAAACGCCGGCTTCTTCCTCGAAATCTTCAGTAGCTTCTTCGACTATTAAGAGCGGGAAAGTAGACTTGTTGCAGAAAGGGACGACGTCCAGTAGGAAAAAATCGAACTCTAGTAACGCGGGTGGGGTCCGCCAGTCTGTTGTTTCCTCCCGATCCTCCGAGGGGACGAGCAGTAGTAGGTTTTTCACGCCCGGAGGGGTTGATGGTCCTGCATCTTCAGGAGCAGCCGGGTTGAAAACTAAAGCGAAAGGGAGCAATAGGGCGAAAAGCGCGAATCTCGACGACTCGATGGTGTCCGCGAAAAGTGATGGAGAAAACGATTTTCTGAATCTCTCGGTCTTGTCATCGAACAGTAAAAATCTGAACAATTCTGCGATCATCTCTTCTGCTTCTGGAGCTGCAAACGGCGCTGCTGCCCAGGCGAAGAACATGAAGTTTCCAAACAGCAGCAGCTTGTTAGCACCACGACAAAACAAGACCAATGTATCCAAGAAACAAGCATCAAAATCCCTCTCGCTTTCCAAGCTAGAGGCGGCCACCGCGCGGTACTACGAGCATAAGAAGAAGATTCTGAAGCAGTTGGCCGACGAAAAGCGGCAGCGCGCGTTATCGTAAGGAAAAATCCCCCCTCCCCATATCGCGACGAAGTTTCTGATGCTGGATTTCCGTACACAAGTGCGCGCTGCCTTGCTTTAAGGCATCGCAGCCAGATCCTCAGCCTAGGTAGGGGCGTTCGGATCTAGTTGCTTAGCATCACAAACGGCCGGCCCCTAGGCCCAGCAGCATGCGAAATCGCTTCCCTAATGGCGCGGAAGCCTCTGCGCGTGTCTTCTTGCAAGACAGGCACGATCTGTGGTCTCAAATCAGCAACGCAAATTTTCGGAAGCATACCTTTTCGATATGGGGGGGACCTTTCCTCTCAATACGCGTCGCGGACCAAGCCAAAGGCGGACAAATGCAAGAACGAGGCGGATATCAACTGCAAATATGTCTGGGCCTGGAAGGTTGTAACTTGTGAGGCTGTCTTCGGATTCCAAAAAAATCTGTATTGCATGACCAGCAAGAGGAGGCGGCTTTGTGTTACGCTGGGAGGGCTTTTGTCATGCAGTACACGCACCAGGAAGCCCTCTAGAAATCTGTGATGCTAGGTCATGCATTAAAGGCATCACGAGTCATGCAAAATGTGCACCAGACCCACGTATTTGCACTTGATAGCAGAATACGTGCAAGCGTACGGGCCGAAGGCCCGAACCGCGGCACGTTTCGCGCACCAGATGCTGCGGTATGAGATTGGTGCACAACTCCCCCTGCTTCCCCTCATTTGTGTATGGCATGAATAGCAATAGGAGTGCATGACAAGTTCCTGGGCCTAGTGTAGTACTGTCCCAGCTTGTTCCGGAATTTGTCATGCAAACCGCGCCATAAAGCACCCACCGGATTTGGGATTTCGCATGACAAATGAGGGGACGAGGGGGAATTGTGCAATCTCATATGCGGCGGAAGATGCGGGAGCATCGGGAGAACGCCGGGTACGAGCCGCAGAGTTTATCAGACGCAAATATCTCATCTGGATGGGGATGTCTGGAGATGACTTGTGATGCTGGTTGACGAATCGCGAGGGTCGTGCCGCAATTGACAGCCGGGCATGGCAAGTTGCTGAGTTGGTAGATGTAGTCTAATATTCTGCATGAGAAACTGAAACTGCGTTTCATCTTCCGCATTTATTACAGAAATAAAACGAGGCTCTTGGGTTCTTCTAACGTGCATGACAGGCTTCAGACTCATGCAAGTAGCGTCAAAGAAATGACAAACCTTGCAAGTTCTCCTCCAGACCCAGGTCGTATTTGCATTCCATAGAGGCAAAGTGAGGATGAGTGGGGCCTGCTGGAGGAACAGCGCGAGCGGCCGGAGAAGTTTGACAATCCAGATAAAAAAGCGCAAGACGAAGACGAACGGGACGACAGTCGAAAGTACCGGTTTTGGCCCATATGCATTGCAAATATGTCTGGGTCTGGAGTCTTGTAATGCTGCGATGGGAATAGTGAATGCTCTGTAATGCACAGCCAAGCATGAGAAATATGTGCGCTACTTTGTGTTGCGTTTTTCGCATGACAAACTGCGTTTTTGCATGACATGCAAAAGGGTCTCTTCTTGGACACGCATCACAAACTTTATGGTCATGCCAGACAAGCATGACAAATCTCGGACTCAGACACTTTTGCACTTGACAGCCCATCAAATGGTGCGAAATTCCCTATGACGAGGAGGGGCCGGAGTGCGGGGAGCCGTTGGAAGGGTACATACTTGCGCTGTAAGAACGAGCGATACAATGATAACCTTCTTGCTCAAAAAATAGACACTTCACTTTCTTATTTTCCGACAGCGTCTCTGCTATGTGCATGAATCAGTGTTGCTAGGAGTGCGGATGGCAACGGGTCGTGGTGCGCAAGTTGTAGTACTTGATCAACGAAAAAAAATATAGCTGGGAGCACCTGCCCTTGCCGCCGCCCGGCACGAAGAGACTCACCAACGACGAGCTGTATCAGATGTACCGCCGGTATTACGCGGTATTACAGTGAGAAAAGCCCCCACCCCAAAAGTTGCAAGAATTTGTGATGCGAACTTTCCAAATGAAATCTCGTTGCCATGCATAAAAGGAGTATGAATCTTTCTGATGCAGAGTCTAGTCGTATATCGCATCGCTTGCATGACAAGCGCCGCTCTTGCTGGGATCTTTTGCAATGCAAATTTTTGCTATTCATTATTGGAAATCTGTGATGCTGATAGATGCAAGGGGGCGAATGTTTCATTTGGAAAGGTTTGCAATACAAATGCTCCCAAGTTCGGGGGTGGGGGCATTTTTCATTGTAATACGCGGAGTGGCGAATTCGCTACGCCAAGTACGGGGAGCGCATGCTGCGACCGCCCGCCCGGCCCTGGGAGGATCCGCAGCTGTACGACTGGGACTGGTATGCATTGCAAATACGTCTGGGTCTGGAAGGATGCTTGGTTCTTTGTCATGCTTGTCTGGCATGACTGAAGAGTTTGCGATGCGTGTCCCACAAGCAAGAGACCCTTTTGCTTGGCGTGCAGCAACGCAGTTTGTAATGCGGAAAGCGCAACAGTAATCCGCGCAAATATTTCTCATGCTTGACTGTGCGTTACAGATCATTCACTATTCACAGCCCAGCATTACAAGTTTCCAGACCCAGACGTAATTGCGTTGGATAATTGGCGCACATTTTTCGAGCACGACGACGTCAACGAGTTGGAGTGTTTCAAGTTGGAATTTGAAGACGAGTTCAAAATGCCCGCAGGCTTGATCTATGCATTGCAAATATGTCTGGGTCTGGAAGAATGAAGCCTGTCATGCGAAAGCTGGATCACGAGAAAGTCTGTGTTGCATGAACGCCAACAGTTACCCAATTCTCGCTAGGAAAAAGGGGAATTTCTCATGCGGAAGAGGCATGAGGAGAGTCTGAAAAAATCTGTGATGCTTCTGTCTGCATTACAGACCATGAGTGTGGTCCGCGAGATGCATGACAAATCTTGCAACTTTCCAGACCCAGACACTTTTGCAGTTGATATGATCCCCGAGCGTCGGACCTGGCTGGAACGGAAGGTGATGGAGATGGACTATCACACAGGAGAAAAAAGCAAGCATGGCGCATTTGTAATGCGAGAATGATAGAAGGTATCATTTTTACCGTGTGGCGTTTTGAATATGCAGGAAAAAGTTTGCTGTGTTTTAGAAGTTTTTATTTCTGCCCTTTTACAGACGTGATACGCGACCTGTTTTGCTTTTCCCTGGCATATGCAGGACGCGGAGAAAATGGAGGAGGACCACCGGAACGCTATGGCGGTCCAGGAAGAAGCTTCCAAGTGGATGCGTGACGCGTGTATGCGCAAAGACTTGGCAATGATCCGGATTTTGTCCGGATACCCCCTGCCGATCATGGGCGCCGACAAGGGCTTCGACGTTTGGGGCATATGATAGATTGCAAAAATGTATGGGTCTGGAAGATTGGAACTTGTATTGCTACCTTTGGACTCTACACAAAATCTGTATTGCATGAACAGCAAAAGAGGTGTAGTTTGTGCTACGCGGAGAGGGCATTTCTCATGCGGTATGAGCAGCAGAAAGCCCTCGCAAAATGTCTGAAGATGCTAGGGCATGCATCACAGACCTCATGTGGCATGCAAAATATGCATGCCAAACTCCTGCACTCTTCCAGACCCAGACCTTTTTGCGATCCACAGGGCAGAACCCAGTACAACGACACGCCGATTCACGTGCTGCTGAACGACAACTGGGGGCACGCCTGCTGCGTCGCGAAAACCGGGCCGGACGGGGTGAAAGATACCATGTTTAAGAAGGACAAGTACTGGGATTTGTTTGCCTCCGCGACACGGGAGCGCAAGTGGAATAACAACCCGAAATGCAATTACACGAGCAAAACCCTCCCCGAGTACCTGTGCGTCAAGGAATTGCTGAAGTGCAACCGCTATGCATTGCAAAAGTATGATCGTACTCGTACTAGTATTTGCAGTACGGGTGGAATGACAGAGTCGGTTTCTTATTCATATTCAGCGTTATTTCCCTGTGGAAAAATTTGTGATGCTATTTCTACTTGTTCAGTGCGAAACTTTTTGCAATGCATACGCAATACCATATGGTGAATGACGTCGACGCCTGCGGGCGAACGATTTTGCACGTGTGCGCCCTGCGGGAGATGGAAAAGGAGTCCGACCTGCGTACCTGCTGGCTGATCGCCACCGCTAAGCGGTTTCGGTCGCTTTTGAAGAAGGACAAACTGGGCAAGCGCGCGCACGACTACTTCTGGGAGCACGGGTGCTACGACGGCTATGTGATGCTGAAAAGGTTGGCTTACCAGAAGGACTGGGGCCACCGGATTCTGTGGCCGGACGAGGATGAGGACGTCGGAAACGAAGAGAAATTCGACCTGTACTTCAAGACCCAGGAAGAGCGGGTGGCGCTGGGGTTGGCGGTGCGGAAAGACGACGGTTATCATGATTTTTCCGCTGCTGCCCCCCAAGTCGAGGACGACAAAGGGTTAATAGAAGAAAATGACGACGAAAAGTTTCAGGACTTTGACATTGACCGGTCCCGAGCGAAAGAAGCGAAAAGGATTGAAAGACGGATATCCCGTGCAAAAACATTCCCACCCCATAGGTGTCATGCAATTCTGCATGCAAAGAAGGTTTCTCATGCGGAGCTCTATGAGAAAGAGAAGCATTTTCTATTCGTGTTTTGAAATTTGTGATGCTAGGATCAGCATGCTATGCTAGATCTGTGATGCTTCTGAACTAGCTAAACAGAATTACACTACGAGGACAAACCTGTCATGCCAAACAACGAAAGCTACTTGATTTGTCTAGTAGATTTTCCCATCTTGGCTCTGGTGTTGGGACGTTTTTAATCAGGATAACGGAGGCAGCGGAAGGAACGGAGCGAGAAAGCGAAAGAGGAAAGAAAGAAGAAAAGTAACAAGTACCAGGAGGTGCGGGGGGAAATGATCAAGAAAGTCGTCGATCCGAACTTGATTAATGTCCGGGAGCGCTGGCGGGCGAAATCCAAGGAGTGGAATCTGTCCGCGAAAGTGCCGACGCGGCACGTATGGATTGCAAATATGCCTGGGTCTGGAAGGACGTAACTTGTGATGCTGCATTTGGATTCGTCCAAAAAAATCTGTATTGCATGAGCAGCAAGAGAAGTCCAGTCTGTTTTACGCGGAGAGGGGATTTCTCATGCGGAATAGGCATCAGGAAGGCCTCTAGAAATATGTGATGCTAGATCATGCATTGCAGGCCTCATGGGTCATGGAAAACCTGCGTGACAAATCTCGCAGTCTTCCAGACCCAGACATATTTGCAATGCATAGCACGACAAGGTTTGCAATCCCGCGGTCGAGCAGCTGTATAGAAAGCCGTATCCGACCTTGTTGGAATCCTGGTCTACCACGAATCCCCGGACAAAGGAAAAGATAAAATCCGACGTGGTGGACCTCCGGACGGAGAAGTTGATCCCGGATAACGCACTCCGGGAAAAACTTTTGAGTTACCACGAAGAGCAGCGGGAGAAATATGAAAAGCGAAAAGAAGAGAAGATCAAATCCTTAACCAAGCCCAGGACTCTGCGGGAAAGAATGGAGGGCCGGCAGATTTTGACCATCTTGCCGAAACGGGATAAACAGAGGATCCGGATCAAGAATATGAGTTGCTCAAACATTACAATCTCAAACGTTGCAATAGGGTCTGGATTTTGTGTTGCACGATGAGCATAACTACAGACTCGCACAGCCTTCCATCTTTTGCAATACAAATTTCGCCAGATTGTTGTGGGGTTTGTCGCTCCGGAAATTGTCATGCGCAATCCTATGAGAGATGGCTAGGTCATGCACTCTTGCATCAGAGGTTTCCATATTCTATTGCAACGTTTGAGATCATTGTAACACCTGAGCGGGTTATAAAGAACGCGAAGAACTTGGACGCGAAGGTGAGTGCTGTGTTGCAACTTGCGGAGAGGGAGGACATCAACATCTTAAAGTGGGCGATCAACGACTTTGCGAAGAGGGCCTTGAAAAAACCGCCCCCATTCCCGGAAAATAAACCTAAAGGGTTTGAGGAGGGATTGCAGCATCTTGACTGGTTGAAAAACAAAGGTGGGGAGAAGATTTTACGCGATGCGCATTTGAAGGAAATGAATAACGGGTTGGGAGCAGGTCCAAGTTTGGATAGCGAGGACAAGTACTTGAAGGTTTTAGCGGAGTACTGCGGCAAGTTTGATTTGCTGAAGCAGCAGGATTTGCTGCAGGGTTTGGAACTCGAGCAGGTAAGGGCGGAAGAAGAACGGGAAATCGAAATGAAAAAAGTGCCCGAAATTCTCAATTTGGAGTCGAGCGACAAGCGCCGGCGAGATGAAAACGATGTGGAGATGGTGGATGTGCGGGTTACTAGTAGTGCGGCTGCCTCCTGTGCGGCCGGAACAGCAGCGATTTCTTCCGCCGCCTACATGATCTCCTCTTCCGAAGCCGCGTCCTCGGCAAAGAAAACCATGAAGACGTCGGAAGAAGCCCTATCCTGTGTAAAAACGTCCCCACCCCAGAGTTGTCACGCAAATCTGCATGCTGTTCTCCGATGAGACGCATTCTCTGGTCGTGTTTTGGAATTTGTAATGCGCCAACCAGCATGGTATAATAGATGTGTGATGCTGCTAAACTACCTCAAACAGCACTACACTCCGAGTCCAAACTTGTCATGCAAAACAGCCAAAACTTGTGGACTTGTCTAGCCGATTGTTCCCCATCTTGACTATGGGTTGGGGACGTTTTTCCATAGGATAAGCCCAGAACGAGGTGCCAGCTGGTGCACCAGAACCTGCGACCATTGTCGATTTGGACAACATCGAGATCGAGGTGGAGGTATCCTGTGCGAAAGTATCGTACTCGTACTAATTGCGTTTTTGCATTACAAATTTTTTTCTTAAGGTAAATCCGCATGACAAATTTCATTTCTCGTGCTGGGGGAATTTGTAATGCATTTATACGAGTGCGATGCTTTTGCGATGTATAAGAGGTGACGGGCGTGAAACCAGCTCCGATCGATTTGACAAAAAACGTGGAAATGATGGATGTTGATGAACAAGTGCAGCCCTCTACTGCAAGCAAGTTACCAGAGACGTCTGGTGTTGCTCTGCAGCAAGACAAAACCACGTCCACTTCATCTAAGCGACCTTTCACGAACTTCAAGTCAGCGTTTGCGCCGGAGAAGGAGATTCTTACCCCCCAGCAACTGATCCAGCACCGGGTGGACATGCTGAACCAAAAACGGGTGCAGTTTGAAAACTACCAAATGCAAAAATGTCTGGATCTGGAAGAATGCAAGACTTGTCTTGCTTGGCTAGCATGACTCTCAAGCGTGTCATGCACGTTACCCAAGAGCCTCGCTTTTCTGTCATGCGGAGACGCAGTCTGCCGTGCAAAATAGGCTACACCGACCACCTCAGAAACTTGTCATGCTGGAACGGCAATTGCGGTACACCAATCATTCGCCGACCAGCATCACAAGTTTCCAGACCCAGACATATTTGCATTTGATAAAAACGGGGAGCAGTTCATTTTCAAGGACTACTGCCGCGAGAACTGTTATGGAACTGTCAGGATCGAAATTGACAAAATCGAAAAATTTGTGATGCATAAAATGCATGACGCGAAACACGTGTGTTGCAGAGCAGGCAAGTGAGACCGATTGTAAGCCTGTTTGGGGTTATAGCTCGAGCTGCTAAAGCAGCATGAGAGAATCAGTCTTCTTTGCCGAAACAGCATTACAAACTGGATTTAGGCACCACCTGAATTTATTTGTCATGCGCCACTTAGAAACTGGGTTCGAACTGTAATCCATTCTATGCATGACAAATCATTTTGATTTTGTCAATTTCGATTCTGACACTTCCATACCTGTTTCCTCACACCCTACGTGGACACGAAACTGCGGACGTTTTTGACCAACAAGTACTTTATCAAGAATTTGAAGTATTGCGACCACGAGACGCACCCCCTGATGCAGAAGAACTTGAAGAAAGAAGACCGGGGGTTAAACAACCCGCAAATCGCGGAAGTGCTCGCCTACATTGACACCGGAATGGTCGATCCGCGGTCGATATGGATGGGAAAAGTATCAGTAACTCGTGCTAGTAAAATGAATTGCAGCCTTGCATTACAAATCTCTCAGGCTAAGAAAATCAGCATCACAAATTTAAGTTTTTGAAAATGCTGAGCAAGTTTGTCATGCGATTTCTACTTACTAGTAAGATACTTTTCGACACACGTCGTGATAGTCGACGGAGCAAATTGAGCGGGACCGGCAATATCACTTGCGACGGTTACGGGAAAAGAAGGAGAGGATTGAAAACGGGCCGAAGCATGACGTGCGGTCGGTGAAAAACCTTGTGCAGGAGCAGAACCGGAAATTGCAGAACAACATATCATTTGTAAAACCTTCCCACCCCAGAGTTGTCATGCAAATTTGCAATAGCAGGAACATTTGTAATGCGCATCGCCAGGAGAGGCATTTCTAGTCGTGTTTTGGTATTTGTAATGCTGCAAGCAAGAAAAGCAGATGGATTTCTGATGCGGCTGGCCTTGCTAATCTGACCTACACTACGGGCTGCAACTTGTATTGCGTGACCCCCAAAAGTTCTAGGCTTGTGTTGCGAAGTTCCCATCTTGACTTTGGGGGGCGGATGTTTTTACTCAGGACACAACATCACGACCCTCGTCCTCGCTCACAAGAAGATGATGCAGGGCTACATTCCACCCATATGGATTGCAAAAGTGTCTGGGTCTGGAAGGATGCGAACTTGTGATGCATGTTGCTAATCATGCAAAAATCTGTGTTGCGTGACTTGCAAAAGCTGTCCATTTCTGGCCATGCTGAGAGAGCATTTCTTCTCATGCACAATAGGCATCACCAAGGGGTTGCAGAACCTGTGACGCCATGCCCTGCATTACAGATTTGGCGGAGCTAGGAAAAACTGCATGACAAATCTCGGAATCTTCCAGACCCAGACATATTTGCATTTGATAACCCATCACCATGATCAACATGTCAGCGTACGACCGGATTTGGTATTACACCATGCTGGAGAAGGGGCAAGCGATGGTGCGCGTCAAGCAGCGAGACCAGTGGCGGCAGTACCGGAAGAACCAGATCTACGCCCTGGAAAACGGGTTGCCGCACCCGAACAAGGTACCGCTAAAGGATTGCGACCACCCGCTGAAGAAAAAAGAGAAGGACCACGTTATGACCTGCTCAAACGTTACAATCTCAAGCGTTACAATAGAATTTGGATTTATTTGTGTTGCATGACGAGCATGGCACACTCGGACAACATTCCAGTTTCTCCAATACAAATTTCGCCAGATTGTAGTGCGGCTTGGGACTCCGGAACTTGTCATGCGCCATCCTATGAGAGTTGGCTACATATTAATGCACCTCTTGCATCACAGATTTCGATATTCTATTGTAACGTTTGAGATTGTAACAGCTGAGCACGTTATACACGTGATACCATTAAGGAACGGAAAAGTCAGTAGCTCGAAGAAGAGCAGCAAAGCGGGGACGAGCAGGTCTAGTACTTCTTTGGGAGCAGCTGGCGATGTCGTGATGAAAGACGCCATGGATGTTGATGTTGCGCAGTCGCCGGACGAGATGAAAAGTGCCACTGCTGGTGCGGGCAAGAAAAACGGGAAAGCGAGCGGCGATAGCGGGAAAGTAGAGAAGACTGTGATAAAGCCCATGAAAAGTAAAGCGGAAATAAACAGTAAGACGGAAAAGACGGCGATGCTGCCACCGAAACTCCCGCCGGTCAAGGGCACGGCAATGAAAAAGGATGGCAAAAAGGAGCAGGACCACGTCGTGAGCACCTCTTCTACTGCGGCCAAAAAATCCGCGACGCAAGAGAGTGCAGCAAAGGCGTCCAACAAGAGAAAGAAAGAAACGAAATGAGCCGGGTTCCTGCTCGGGGGGTGGAAAAAAGTACTACGCGGCTTTCCTTTATTTGTGTTGTTATTTTCTGTCGTGAAGGTGAAAGTATCTTCTGGATTCGTGTTGTAACGGTAAAAGCGGAACAGCTGCGTAATGCCTTAAAATGCAAACCAAAAAACTCTTTCCAAGAAATTGTTGAGGACTTTTTACCCATTTTAGATTTTGTTTGTGATGCTAGCTCATAGAAGATTTTTTGGACCTTCTGTCATTCCGACAAAAGTAAGATGCAATCCGCCAGTGAACCTGGTTGCCACCACTATTGATGAAAGTCAAGTTTTTTTATCTGCTACATTTTGCAAGGATAGAAGTATTTTCGCTCAATTCGAAACTGGCTTGAAATGTTGATGAATTTATCGAAGTTTCCTTTTTTTTGAATTTTTCAGCTGTGTGATCACACAGGAAATAACAAGTGGACTTTTTCCCATGAATATGTCGACGTAAACACGCACAGGATTAATACGGGTTCCCAGAAACTACAACTACGGGCTATAGTAGAATCACTGTTTTTTTCCCACATTCACAACTGCAGAATAGATTCTACTATGATACGTGCTACATTTTGCTCCGATGGATTTACATGGACATCATCTATCATGCGCTTTTGGACGTTTCACACCAAATAACACGACAATGAGAAGGTCGAGTTAGAGAAAGAAAGAGACCATCGCACCTGTACTCGTAATATGATGACGAAATTAATATACTGTTTGACAATATTAAATGCATGTGACTCATCATAAATACAACTACAAGAGCAACTCGAATTCCCACATTGACATCGAAAAAAACACAAAAGAATCCAAATCCGAGTCTCTCGCGGCCTCCAGCTGTCGAAAGGAAAAATAAATGGTCGCAGCTTTTTGTATAGCGCTGACAGGTACTAGTACTTGTTGTATCTGAAAATAAGACTGTAGAGCTATAAGAGATCATTGTTTTATGCGTGAACAATGTGAAGATCAAGATCCGCACGACCCAAGATCTTCCTAATTCAGAGCAATAACTTCGATCCCACGAAGTGATCATGCATCACGTGAATGTTTTGCAAGGAACAAAAATGATTTTTCAACGTCGGTGGAAAGTTATTGACTCTTTTTCACGAACGATAAAGTCCGAAAGTTCACCGCTTGGATCTCATTGCCGCAGTGCAAACCATTCGTTGCCCACCACCTGTTTTTTTCCAATTATTTCGGACACGACAGAGAGCAAAAAACTACTCCAAGCTAATATCGAGGGAAAAGCTGGCTTTGCGCAAAAGCTACTTTATCACTCGTGTAAAAACCAAAACTCCACCACCTAACAAGTTGTAAAATTTAACTGAAAAAGTTTCCAACAACAACAACAAACTGTAGTATATAAACGCAGCTCCGACATCAAACGACAAGCAAATTTAGAAGTGGAAGAAAAATTTCGTTTTCCGAGTTTTTTTTCAACTTCTAACCTATCCTAAGTAAAAACGTACCCACACCAGAGTTGTCATGCAGATTTGCAATGACAGGAACATTTGTAATGCGCATCTTCATGAGAGGCATTTCCAGTCGTGTTTTGACATTTGTAATGCTGTAAACACGATGAGGAGATGGGTTTGTCATGCGACTGCACTTGCTAACCTGCACTACACTGCGGAGTGCAACTTGTCATGCGTGACTCCCAAAACTCCTCGGTTTGTGTTGCAAAATCTCCATCCTGACTCTGGTGTGGGTACGTTTTTACTCAGGATATAACCGTACCGAAAACCAGCTGAAGAAGTTCACGACACACAACTTTTCAACACTGCCAATCGACGACGACCTCTACTTTCACTTACTAGTGTACCGGTAAAAGAAGGACCAGGCACGAAGAAATTCTTTGTCGGCGGCTCTCCGGTACTACTTGGTTCTGTACTAGTTCTGACTAGCATAGTATCACGCTGGTTGTTTCTACTACTTACGTACCACTGATCGTGGTATTTAAAAGTGTGTCCGTATATTTTCCCGTGCCTGCATTTTGAGGCCTCGCAAAGTAGGAAAAGTATTGTCCTTCTCCAGTCTCTACGAGAACTGTGTAAAGTTTTCTATACCATCTCGCGGCTCCTACGTTTGTTGTACAAGAACTCTCGTAGCAGGAGCATCGGTTGGGAGTAACAAGCACCATCCAACAATAAACTCAAACTGTTTATTATTTCTTTTACCGGTTGCTCTCTCGCACGAAAAAAACACACCCGTAGAAGTACTTTTTACTGCTAGCTGTGCTTTGATCAGCAGTCTTGTACTTACTTCGAACTAACCCTTCGTAGCCGTATAATTACCGAAGACGGCAATCGAAATAAACCATGTCCGACGAGGCTGCAGCCATGTTGTTCAGTACCTCTACTATTTGCCAAGAGAACTCCTACGACCCCGATGCACCAGCTGCGGGGGATCATGCGTTTTCTCGTCGACGTGAACCACGGGAAGAAGAAGTAGAAGTCGTCCCCGTTCGCCGGTCGTCGCGTCGTGGTTCTGCGAAAACAAGAGTTGCCACGGGGGCTCTGCTGGCACTGTCGTGTAGTTCTTGTACCAGTCTGGGTGCTTTACTATACTTGCCCGGGGGAGCAGAAGCGGCAGCGGCGGCTGCAGCAGCAGCGACGGCCGCGGGTAGTGGTTCAGCGGATGGTCGTCATGACAGACAAAGAATGTACATAAACAGCCGGAAACAAGCGTATGCGCCGCAAGGTAGTAGTGCTGGGCACTACAACTACCCCCCGGCAGAAAATGCGCCCTTAATGATCGACCCGACAGCGCCTGACTCACCCTTGGAGGTAATACCTTCCCTGCCTCCGGAGAATTTCGGGATGCTGTACGAAGGCGATGCTGCCTTCCCAGGGTTGGAGTGGAACTTTGTGGACCACGGCGGCAGGGCTTCGTCCTGGGCCAGCAAGGACCTGACTGGACTGCGCCGGCACGGCCCCCTGTCGGTGAAACAGCTGTACGCAGATTTTGAGGCAAAGAAACAAGAGCCTTGGTTTGGGGAGGATCGGGCGATCGCAGTCTACACCAAACAAGCGAAGGAAGCTCTGTTGACAAGGAAGGTAGCTAGGATGTTGGGGACAAAAACCGAATACGATGCTGTCATCGGTAAAGGGGGAGATGAGACAGTATTAAGATTCGAGCACTCTTTCACCGACGTGGGAATCTGCCGCTTAAATTGGCACCTGCTCGCCGCAACGGACCGGAACAACTCGCGGCGGTTGGTGTTTGCCAACTACAGGCACGCCGTGCGGTTTTTTACCGAGCTGCAGCTCTTTCTCAAGTTTGTGCGCGTCAGCCCGGTGGGGGAGGCATATTTGAAGAAAATCATCTATCGAGAACATGAAACTCACACGTCGGAAATAAATCCTCTTGCCCGGGACTGCGCGGAGCTGTATTGAAAGGAAAAACTCCCCCTCCCCATATTGACAAGGTATGTTTCCGAAAATTTGCGTTGCTGATTTGAGGTCACAAATCACATTTGTCTTGCAAGAAGACAGGGGCAGAAGCTTCCGCCCCATTATGGAAGCGATTTGTCACGCTGTTGGGCCTAAAGGGGAGCCGTTTGCGATGCTGAACTACTAGACGCAAACGCCCCTACCTAGGCTGGGGATCTGGCCGCAATGCCTTCCTGCAATACACAGCTGATTTGTGGCCACAAATCAGCATCACAAATTTCCATTTCGATATCGGGAGGGGGGATTTTTCCTTTCGATAAGCTGCGGACGGTGTTTAAAAAAGCGCTAACCTTGCCGGAGGCGGTGTGGCCGCACCTGGTTACGGAAGAGCCGAGGTTTATGAATACGCAGCACAGCACAACAACTAGTTCAACAGCCTCCGCCAGCGGAGGCACTTCTGCAAGCGGAATTTCTACTTCTCAGACAAGTGCCGCAGCATATGCACGTCGGGGACGAAGTCCTCCGGGCCGCGCCAAGGACCACCCACCTGCGAGCGAAGCCTCCTCTCGGGCGCAACAACATGATCCAGCAGGTCCGCACCTCATGTGGGTCGATTTCAGGTCCACTGGGGCGGGGGCAGCTCTAGTACCGGAGCCTGCTGGCGGGGCGAAAGAGGAGTTGCTGGCATGGATACACGCGAACTGGAAGGAGTTCGACGCCGGTACTATGATGTCGACGGTTCTTGCAGGAGCTCCTGCAGCTGCTCGTGGTCCTGAGATGGCCAGCGGCGCGTCAACCCCGCGGTCGGGTGGTGGAAGCAGATCTCCCATATGCATTGCAAATATGTCTGGGTCTGGAAGGATGCAGGGTTTGTCATGCTTGTCTGGCATGACTGAAGAGCTTGTGATGCGCGTCCAAGTAGAGACCCTTTTGCTTGTCATGCAAAAACGCAGTTTGTCATGCGGAAACCGCAACACTTAGGCACGAGAATACTTCTCATGCGTGGCTGTGCATTACAGAGCATTCCCTATTTCCAACTCAGCATTACAGGTTTCCAGACCCAGACATATTTCTATTTGATATCCCAGCACGCGAAGCATTGGGAGTTCTTTGAGTGGCGCGTTCCGTCGACGCTTTTCTCCTGGCCGTCAGCAGCACGGAGGCTTTTCATCGTCAACCGGTGGCGACCAGGGAAGTAGAACAACCACACCGCCAAAGGTGACCGCTGCGCAAATCACCGATTTTTCGGTAGACGAAGCGGTTGAGTTGCAGAGAGATTTGCTGGGGAGAAATGAAATCGGGGTTTTGCGGTATGCAGTACGGAGCAGCAGCGGCGACGTCAGGCCAAATTTAGAATCGATCAAAGACACCTTGGGCAACTTTTTGCGCTACGAGGCCACGAGCAAAGACGTTCGACTAGGCTCACCCATCCGGACTGCACCCTTGCAGCCGCAGCACAGCTCACTTCTTTTTCTGCTCGGAGCAGAGGGCCGCAAGCACCTGCTGGACGATGTTGAAACGCTAGCAAACAACACTGAGCGGGCTGCTGCGTTCAGTCCGGTAGACCATCGAACGGACCTTGACACCTACCTGTTGCTACTACTATCAAGTGCATATTATATCCCTGAGGGTCTGGAAGAGTGTAACTTGTGATGCTGCGTTTGGATTCCAACAAAATTTGTATTCCATGAGCAGGAAAGGGAGTGTAGTTTTCGCTACGCGGTAGTAGGGGTATTTGTCTTGCGGAATAAGCATCAAGAAACCTCCCTCAAAAAATCTGTGATGCTACGGCATGCATTACAGATCGATCATGGCTCACGCAAAACGTGCGTCACAAGTCTACAGAATCTTCCAGACATGATCCAGGGGTATTTGCAAGTGATACCTGCGCAGTTTGAGCAACCTCATTCCACTGAAGGAGAACATCCGAAATGCCGTTCGCGAATATCAAATGCAAATATGTCTGGGTCTGGAAGGGTTCGAATTTGTGATGCGAATTCTAGATCGTGACAAAATCTGTCACGCAGGGGTTGTTCCCCCGCAGTAGCACAGTCTAATTACGTCATGCAAAAGGCCCCGCGTCTTGTTACAGAAAGATGGGGTTTGTCATGGGGATTAGGCATTGGGATAGCTCCTCTAAATCTGTGCTGCTAGGGCTTGTATGCCAGACGATCTGGGTCAGGCAAAACCACATGACAAGTCTCGCACCAGTGTTCCAGGCCCAGATCGATATTTGCAGTTGATAGCGAAGGTTTTATTGCAAGTAAAGACAAAGCGGCGAGTGAAGTTATGAAGGACTTCCTGAAAGAAGCGGGCGACGTGGGGAAGAACCTGCGGGAGCTAGATGCTAGATCCGGCGCACAACACAGGGAAGTAGATGAGCCCGACGCACAAGAACACAGGGAAGATGATCGTCCCACGACCCGCATTGCGCACACGACCCGCATTGCGCAGGGCTTTCGGCAGCTGCTTTTCCCCGAGGTGCCCGCAGAGTGGTGGAGTCCACCAGCGTCCAGGACGCCGGCAGATTTGTTCGTGAAAAACGCGTACTATTACGCGTGGGCGCAACGCGTCGCGTGGGAAGCGCAAGCGGCGGAGGCCACGGGCGTCGCTGCGGAGGCCAGGGGCGGCGCTGCGGTTCCGATCGTCCACGGGCTCCGGACCGCGAAAGCGGGTCTGCTACGTCTGATTGGGAAGGACTGCGACGGGGGACTGCTCACCGGATGCGATGCGCCCAAATTCCCGGGGTACCGGCCTGACCACGACGACACGCTAAGTAAGACGAATACCAAGGTGAAGGAGCGTATGGGGGTGTCAGGATTGAAATCGTCAGAGTTGAAATAGTTTGTCATGCATAAAATGCAGCCCACAAAGTGCCTGTCTTGCAGAGTAGGCAAGTGAGGAAGATTGTAAGCCTGCTGGGGAGTTGTAGTAGTAGAAACTGCGCTGCTGAAGTAGCATGACAAAAGGCGGCTTCCTTACCCAAACAGCATGAGTGGCTCTACCCAAATTTGTCATGCGCCACTTGAATTCTGGGTTACAACTTTCATCCATTTCATGCATTACAAGTTCTTTCGACTTTGTCGATTTCACTCCTGACGCTTCCATAGAGCAAAAGGACCGCGGCTCCTTCGATGTGTTGCGGGACGTCAATCTAGGTGATGTCTCCAATGGCCGCGCCGGGATGGCGCTGTTGGCTTCGCTCCAAAATGTGGTCCAGCGCCAGGCCGGGAATAAGCGGCCGGTGAATCGAGGAAACCGCGACCGCGATCCCTACGGTCGGTTTTCGTCTCTCTCCGCAGGCGTGCAAAGCACCGCGGACACGTATGGTGAGCAAAAACGTCCCCGCCCCAGAGTCAAGATGGGAAATCTGCTAGACAAATCGCCAGGCTTTGGCTGTTGCGCATGACAATAAACTTGGCCGAGCAATTTCATCGTATTCAGCTAGTGCTGCAACCGCATCACAAATCTAGCCTCCTATGCTGATTCAAGCATTACAAATCTCAAAACACCAGTAGAGATAAATGCTTCTCATGTGAGGTCTCCGCATGAGAAACATTCTCAGCAGGCAGATTTGCATTACAACTCAGCAGGCAGATTTGAGTAAAGGAGATGGAGAAAGAAGAATATTTTAGGACTTGTTAAAGTTTTGTGAGTTAGAAGCTGCTGATGAGAACTCGATGAGATTGCTCGATGAAGATGTGCGTGAATATTGTTGAGAGGAGGCTGCACCCCTGTCGGTCAAGAGAAAGAAGATGTAAAAAAGATGAAAAAGAACCTTGTGTCGGTACTGATGTCGGTGTGAGAGATTGTCTATGTTGGTGGGTAGCGCGAGAACGATTTTAGAATATCCAACTGTACATACGCGCATCTGCGTGTCGCGCCATTTGGTTAGACTAACTAGAATAAACACCTGCCAACTAAGACGATCGACCACGTGTGCTAATGCCAACAAGGTTCGAAGGTCTACGAAGGAGGATCAAGATCGTAGTGCATGCTAAGGGTGCAGTCTTCAGCTCTCCTGATGTGTCTATCGATTTGGAAAGTTCAAAAATACAAAGAAAAATGAAAAAAAAAGAAGCAGGGAACAGGAACAGGGTGATTGAAAGTAATGTTCTAAGTGCGCAGACATATAAATTTGAGAAGTCGGATAGTAGTGATGGCAAAGTGGTTAGAGAAGAGGTGGCTTTGAGTAGTGATATATGAGTAAGTGCCTATCACCGGTTAGCTTCTAGGGTTTATACCTTTATCGCTCATAGGTTGCATTGTCCGTATCTACATCCTGTTGCACCTTTCAACTTCAATACACAGAGTCTACATCTAGTTCCTATCTTCATCTTCTTTCGATTGCCAATAGATCTAGTACCCTGCCTGAAAAATCAAGATTACTAGTCTAGGAAGAAAGACGCATGGTCTCCCCAGTCGTTTCGCAAACCCAGCCACGTGGCGGGGCAGCTGTTTCGTCCTCTCTTCTTATTGCAAAAGGTGAGATTGACGACATCCCCGGGCACCCGTGACGCATTCAGCAATCCTATGTCAAAGGCATGACAATCTCCTCTAAAGAAGTAATCTTGTCATGCAAAAGAAGAACATGCGGCAGTAACCAAAGTGGAATTTCGAAAATGTATGAGTGGCAAAATACGCAAGAGGATGTTGGTTTAGTCATGGAGCAACAAATAAAACAAATGATATGTGAGCGGCTCCTGCAGCCCTGAGAAATAGGAAAGACAAAAAAAAATGAAAAAGAAAGAATGACATTGGATTGCCAAGGATGCGTACAGAGTGCAAACTATGAGAAAAGGAATATACACTGAAACTCGAAGGGAGCTGAGGCTATTCAGGATCAAAATGCATTTTGTTGCCCCATTCTCCACTCTATGTCTATGTCTGTGTACCCGCGAGTGGTTTTATCTTTCTCTGAATTTGCGGAAGATGAAGATATGTAGCAAATTTGTAGACCAAGCAGAAGAGAAAGATAAAAAAGAAGTAAGAATGAATAGTCTCAGCCATACTTCAGCGCTTTTCAGTGCCACTTGTAGACCCGGAATATGCTCAAGTGCCAACAGGGCGAGAGCCCTGCAAGATCGGGCGACGTGAGTAAGTGCAGACGGGAAAAACGCCAAAGATACCCGCGCCTTCTGCTTAACTGTGTGAAATATTGTGTCGGCCCGGTTCTGCTCAGACAGGCTGGATCCCGTAGATCAGATTTCACATGTTAAGTAACGCACACCGGCCTCCTAGCAAAAAATTAATGATGAATTTATATGAGAAAGAGGGGCCTAATCAAAAAAAAAAAAAGATTTGCATTACAACTCTGGGGCGTGCTGGACGTTTTTCCAAATGATAACACGCCCAGCGAGCTCACGCTGAAGACGGTGCAGCGGGTGGAGAACCCCGCCCTGTGGTCGCAGTACCTGGTGTCGCTGCGACGTGGTCGGGGGCATCAACATGATTCGGGCTCGTCGCTCGGCGGGTCATCTGCCACGGCCCGTTTAGGGGAAGCTCCACTTCTTCCGGAGATATCAAATGCAAAAGTGTCTGGGTCTGGAAGGATGCAAGGTTTGCCATGCACATTTTGCATGACTCTTGATGTCTGCGATGCATGCCCTAGCATCACAGATCTTGTGAGGGCTTTCTGATGACTATACCGCATGAGAAAAGCCCTCTCGCCGTGGCCAAAACCAGACCTCTTTTGCTGTTAATGCAATACAGATTTTTAGATAATGCAGACGCAGCATCACAAGTTGCATTCTTCCAGACCCACACACTTTTACATTTGATAGGAGAAGGAAGAAGCCGATAAGGAGGCGTTCTCGCTCGCCATGATAGACCTGCACTGGGACCGGGAAACGGTGCTGTTTCAAGGCGTCAATCCGGAGACTGCCTACACCATCGCGACTTCGGGCCCGAACGTGAGTAAGTAGACACGAGAACGAGGGGGGCGTTCTGCTAACCGATAACGTGTTCCGAGCGGACGAGGACAGCCGGCCTTGGGATTCGTTCGCCGTCGCAGAAGTCCAGTTTGTGCACAAGATTGAACATCAGGCGGGTGGACGCTCGAGGTCCCCAAGCCCCGAGAGGACCACTGGAGCTCCTGCAGGTCAGGGCCCCTACCACCTCGAGCGGCTGGAGGTCACGAAAACCGGAACCACATCAATCATCGCGTCGGAGGTTCCGTTCGCGGCGCACGCAGACACTCCGGGCGGGAGTCCGGTCCAACCAAGTAAATCTAAATCTTCTACCACTACACCCGGAAGAGCTGCTCATAGCGGGGTGGATGAAACGAAGCACTACGTCGTCCGGGTGTTTGCAAGTAAGCTACAGGACCAGGCGTCCCCGTGGTCTGCCAGCGAACTGAAAAAAGCGGTCCTGGGCGGCTCCACCGCGTCGAGCGTTTTTGGGCCTTCCACGCACGCTGATGTTACAGTATCCACTGCAAATATCGATCTGGGTCTGGAATGATGCAAACTTGTGATGCTGTCTCTGGATTCTAAAAAGCTCTGTAGTGCATGGCCAGCAATAGGAGTCGCATTCCTTCGTGTGAAAAAATCTGGTGTGTTGCATTACCATACAAAAGTCGCAGCAGCCTCGCTTTTTACATGGAAATAATATTAAAACGCAGCTTCTCATGCGGACTGTTTATGAGAAAGCGGCTTATTGAAAAGTTGTCATCCTAGGCTGCATATGGAAGCGCAAATGTTCTTGTCATCCACAGTTCAGCATCACAAATCTGCTCCAGACGTCCAGGGATTTTTGCAATGCATATCCAGTGGTTCAGGACAACTTGTTTCCGGTTGTGGTGTACCGGGTGCGACGGGGCGGAATTTCTTCTGCCGCTCCCGCGAGTGGTGCGACGTCGCCCCGTCCGGAGGAAGTGTTTACGGAAGTGCGGGTAAAGGACACGCGGGACCTGTATCCGGCGTTCGTGTTGTGGTATGAGCGGAAGTTGTACAGCGAGCGGAAGACAGTGCGGTTCGAAGGTAACGAGGAAGATGAGGAACAAACTGTGGGGGATCTTGCGGGAGGTGCCGGACAAGGAGCAACTCCTGTATCCTCACAGCCGGGCGGGCCGCCGTTGTCCCCTTTGTCCGGTCAAGGTGAGGAGCAGCAGGCCTTGCCTCGTCGAACGGCAGGAGATGTTCATCGCCACCTGGCGCCTCCAGCGGAGCGGGGTACCACGGCACAGGCGCAGGCAGGAGGTGGACGCGGCGCAGGCACGGGCGCGGTCCAGGCGCGAGAACGAGGATCCGCGGGTTCTGGTCGTCGCGGTGGGGCTTCTTTCGGAGGTAGGTCAGAATCAGATGATGACCCGTTTGCAATTGATGAAGAGGAAGAGGAACAGGAATTCTGGGAACATCAACCTGACCCGAGAAGTGATGCGGGCTATTGGGGGCACAACAACCGTCCGTTGCAGCGAGACAGCTTGAGGAGACCCAGCTATCTACGACCCGCTGAAGATGCTCGCCGCGGCGAGCAGGGGACCGCATCGCAGTCACAAAGGGGCCCGCAGCACGGCAGGGACGCGGCCACGGGAGGACCGTACAACAGTAGAAGTAGACCTGCATCTTCTCATGACCCCCGCTCCCCGTACTCTACTGCTGGTCAATATAATTCGCAGGGATCATCTCGGCCGGACGCTTCGGCGGGACCGGGAACAGTGACAGGAGCCTTCCACCGTCGTTCATCCGGGTTGACCACCGCAGACGAACCGGGCCGTCAAGAGCAACGTGGAAATAGTGCCTTGCATCCTTCGCGCCACTATCCCCCGCAGCCGCTGCCCCCGGTGAACTATGGCAATGAGGAGCTTGGGGGGAGGCCAGTCCAGCGATAGTGTGCCGGAGATGCTGTGATGTGCAAAATGCCAGTAGAAGAATCGCAAGGACTTGCAAGTAGAACCGTAAATTTTTATCCGTAGTGGCGGAATATTAAACTCATATTAAAGTTTGCCCCTGGACGGGCAGGTAGTAGTGGTAGATTTGTTTTTGCATCGGAACATGGAACGTCCTCACCTTGGGCGCAAGAACAGATGATGGAAGTAGGTCGGTGGAGATGGAGTGTTTATTGCAGGACGCTCGTGAGAGAAGATTAGATGTGGTCGCAACGCAAGAAAGCAGGGTGAGCGAGTGGATTAACGGCGAAAAGGCTGATGAGTTCTACCTTTACGGCGGGGGAGCATGGAAGAACAGCGTGGGCGCTTCCATAGGGGGCGCGCTCTTCGTGATCCGCCAGGGCATCGAGGTCGTGGAATACGATGATGAGCAGTGGGGCAGACATGCTCGAATTACACTGCAGACACCACAAGGGCAGAAGGTTCATCTTCATAATTGTTACGCCCCGACCGATGCGGCGGACTCGGCCACAAAAGATAGTTTCTGGCAAAGGGCGGGCGAGCGAATTTCGCAACACAGCGGGCGGGACGTCGTAGTAGCTCTGGGGGATTTCAATGCAGAAATGACCGGCGGCCCACAGCGGGATTTGATCGCGGCGGGACTCCCGTTCACGAGCGGCGTTGCACGGGAAAAAATGGAAAAGCTCAAGCAGCCGGCCAGGCGCATGGGAACTTGTCAGCGACCCGGAGGCGCTTTTTGAGGTCACCGAATTTTTCTTCTGCGAAAACTCCGGCAAGGAGGAGGCGCAAGTCGGGGGCGTCTGGTTCCAAAAAGAAAGTGATGGCACATACTATGTGCGCTGAAGGAAGCCTTACCCCCGAAGGGAAAAGCAACAAGGATAATAACACACGCACAGCCACGATTTTATCGACTTTTTGATCGGGCAAGTTTTCCTAAACCGACGTTGTCTCTATGCCTAAAAAAGGCTTAAAATAGTCCATCCCTCACGCTGCCGTTGTGCCGGTGGCCGTGGCGTTCGGGCGGAGGTTCGCGGGTGTGCCGGTCGTGCACTAGAAAGTTGTGCATATTAGTGCCGTGGCCCTCCTTATATAGTGCCTGTTCGTGTACATAGCATTCCGCGTATCGCCCTCCCATAGGGTAGGTTTTGTATTAAGTAGCGACACCTGTGCGGATCA
Organism: Amoebophrya sp. A120; assembly: GCA_905178155.1. Classification (NCBI taxonomy): domain Eukaryota; class Dinophyceae; order Syndiniales; family Amoebophryaceae; genus Amoebophrya; species Amoebophrya sp. A120. Next base: position 3,037,144 of record CAJINV010000012.1, on the reverse strand, counting down.
GGTGCAGTAGAGTTGCTCGGCACGTAGCGCTGGTGGGGGAGGTAGTTTCGGTAGTTTATTAGTAATAGGATGAAAAAGGTGCTATAGTTTATTGACCCTCTGTTTTTGTTTACCAAAAACTAAGGCGTAAAAAGACCTCACAGCACGCAGTTCTGAACAACAGAAAAGTAAATAACAAGCTGTGAAAAAGTTCCCTACGAACTGGGGCAAGAAGAACTTAGCTTAAGCAGCAGAGTTTATATGCGCTGCACCCAGCCCCGCCGAGCTACATAAGCGCCCCAGTGGGTTAGAGGAGAAGTCTAGCAGGTCCGTAGTGTAGGAAACTGATAACTTAGTGTTTGCATGCTGGGCAGTTGCTGCTGTCCGGGGGCGTCCACACTGCCGATTAGTATTCGTGCGACTGTGGTGCAAAGCATTGCGTTGTTCCCTGCCCCTGTCTATCGAGCTTTGAGGTAAGAGGCCACCGCCACCGCACCCGTAACTAACTAACTAACTAAAGTAGGCGAGTAGGTTAGAACCGTAAACGCACTGTGGAAAACTGAAAAGGGATGTCTATCTCTATGCCAAAAAAAACAAGAGGCTTAAAATAGTCCATCCCTCACGCTGCCGTTGCGCCGGTGGTCGTGGCGTTCGGGCGGAGGTTCGCGGGTGTGCCGGTCGTGCACTAGAAAGGTGTGCATATTAGCTCCGTGGCCCTCCTTATATAGTGCCTGATCGCGTAGTTAGCATTCCGCGTAGCGCCCTCCCATAGGGTAGGTTTTGTAGGATCTTAGAGACACCTGTGCGGATCAGGTGCACTAAAGTTGCTCGGCAAGTAGCGCGTCATGGGGAGGTAGTTTCAGGTAGTTTACTAGCATCACGTCCGGAACGCCTGCCGATTCGCGTTGTGCAGTCTGTGGCGGTGCAACCGCTCCAGCGTGCCTTCGGGTGATTGGGGGTTGTCACGCGTCATCGGCGGCAGCGTGCTCGCGCTAAGTGAAGGAGTGATGAAACAGGATGAGAAAAAGGTGCGTAGTTCAGTGACCCTCTGTTTTTGTTACCAAAAACTAAGGTGAAAACTAAAAACGAAGAAGGTCTGACAACACAAGAGAGAAAAAGTTCATTATGAACTGGGGCAAAAAGAAGTTATCTTAAGCAGCAGGAGTTTATATGTGCTGCACCCAGGCCCGCCGAGCTAGGTAAACGCCCCAGGGGGTTAGAGGAGAAGTCTAGCAGGTCCCTAGTGCTGTAGGAAGTTGATAACTTAGATTTTTGTATGTTGGGCAGTTGCTGCTGTCCGGAGGCGTCCACACTGCCTGATAGTAGTCGTCCGCCCGTGGTGCAAAGCATCGCGTTGTTCCCTGCCCCGGTCGTTCGAGCTTGATGGTAAGAGGCCACCGCCGCCGCCCCACTCCACTCCACTCCACTAAAGCGTAGAACTGAACTGAACTGAACTTGCCCCTGGACGGGCAGGTAGTAGTGGTAGATTTGTTTTTGCTTGCAAAAACAAAAGGACGTGGCGTCTTTATCAGTTTGAGAAAAGTTGTTGTGTAAAAATGAAAAGTAGATGCGGAGAAATGAAAGGAAGCCTTCTTCGAGAATTTGCGTATTCCGAGCTCCTTGCGCAGCCCCTGCAGGTGGTTTTCGAGCAAAGAGATTAGAAGGGGTCCTCGGCCCTCCGTCCTCGAAGGATGTTTTTCGTATTTCTCTCCTTTGGTGGTTTCCGCTTGGTGGAAAACAACTAAAGAACGCTTTTATCTGGTAACCTTTTCGTGACGTGAAGTCATAGTGTAAAATTCAATTAGAAATAAATTTTCAGACAGATATCAAAGAAATGATTAGCGCTAATGCAACAACAAATCAGGGAGACTAATTGTAATTCTAATTCTCCACACGTGTATGATGGAGTTTAATGTAAAAATCAAATCTCCGCTTTATTTTCCTGTTATACAAGTTTTACTTACAACAGAGTCAGAACCCGACAGAACAAATTCCCTGCGCGGCCGGGGACGACGAGAACAGCACGCGCTACGGACGACGACGAGAGAGCTGCACAGGGTCTTAGGTATGATCTATAATCCGGTGGCAGGACTGCACGTGCTGGTGTGTCCGGGCCAGGAACTACTTTTTCGCAGCACTGCTTCGTGTAAGATTTTTGAACGAGAAGAACTCCGCCCAGCATTTGATTGTTCCTCGCTACTAGGAAAAAGAAGTACTATAATGCCACGGCCGCGGAAATTAAGGCTATAGTAAATTTGGAGTTGCAAGTTGGTAGTTTCTGCTGTTCAGGAGGACACTGGTCGAAGATGAAGGCGAGCTTCTTTAAAAATTCGGTGGAGAAATAAGGCGAGAAATGGCACTTACCATGATCAATAAGCAGTGGAAGATCGTTGATTCTGAAGAGCAGAGGAAGATCCGTTTAGTATTCTGAAGATCTTCGTGCTGGTCTCGGAAAATGTATTCTATCGCCTCTCCTTTCGCCGTCTAGAGGTCTTATGGAGGATGACGTACTAGGTAACGCGTGCAGATCTGTCGATGAAGAAAGTAGCCAAGTAATGCCGATCATGAGCGAATCGATTGTAAAAATGCACGCTTGATCATCTTCATACTTACTCGGCTCGGTAGTTTTGCGAAGAACTTCTTCTACCTGTGATCGCAGCAGAACAAAAATGGGTACTTCGAGCAGAATTTGTGACTGCACGACGGCACGATGCCAGCATATGTAAGGTACTTTCCTTCTCTCGGTCAAAAATCGACTCATCTCCACTCGGTATCAAAATAAGTTCACCAATTATGATGGTCAAGAACATGGCCGGCGGAGGATAAGATACGTATACTTAGCTCGGAAGATTAACCTTATCAAGAAATAAAGCAAAGCCTCGTCTTGAACCAATAATAAAGCAACTACATCACGATAATTCCAGTTGAAAAATACAGCTCTGTGCGGGTCGTGTTCAACACCAGAGGTTAAACACCACCAACTACCGATTGGCAATTAGCCTCTCCTTTGACTCGCATTTCTTTTTTCTTGAGTTTTACCTGCTCCCTTTTTACATAGCTGTAGCAGATTCCGGGTCTTCATCGTCGAAATTTAATCTTAACACGCAATAGAATTAGAAGTAGAAAATTATTTAAAAATTTTCGTCGAAAAACTACACCTCAAACACAACCTAGGAGAAAAAGATGCTGAAAAGAGTAACACTAACGAATGCTGTAGTAATCACCACCTTGAGCAGCTGGACATCTTTACTAGAGGGATCGCAGGCAACCAAATTTGTTCAACATCAGCTTCTTCAGAACACGACTACTACAACTCTGTCGTCCCCTGTAGATGATGAAATAAAAACCGCGGCTGGTGGTGAAGAACAAGAAAGTAGTATTGAAGAAGATATTAAAACGACTCCCCCTGGTGCTCTGTACAGAAAGTATCCCCACGAGCGACAGCCCCAGACACGAAAACCCATGTTTCGCTTGGTCCACAAAGTTGTGGATTGGACGCCGCTGCCGCCTCCGGTGAACTGGCTGAAGCTGCTTCCAAGCTACCGGGACGGGAACACGCTGAATCGCATCGAGCGACCACCTGTTTTGCAGGAGAATTACCCCCTCGTTGCCGAAATCTTCTGCCCCGCGGCCCCGAGCGGTCGCCCTGACGAGGCAGGCATAGGCGGAGCAGCTCCAGAACCCCCCTCGTCGTCGCAAAAAGTAGAGGATGTTGAGCATGCGGCGGTGGAAGAAGTCGAGGACCAAGCAGCAGATTCGCAAGCAAAGTCTGGGGGTTCTTTAATGAAGAGCCCCGTTCAACATTTTATTGCACAGGGACAGGATGATGTTCTTGCAGGAGAAGTAGAAGCTGAGCCAAAATTCATCGCCCTCACAATTGACGTATGAACTGCAAATATGTCTGGGTCTGGAAAGATCCAAGGTTTGTCATGCTTGTCGGAAATGACTCTCAAGTCTGTCATGCACATTACCCACAAGTCCCACTTTTCTGTCATGCAGAAGCTCACTTTCTCATGCAGAAAAGCCAAGACTGTAGCACCTCCAAAACTTGTCATGCTTGCCTGTCAAATGAGGCGTCCTCGTCTTTCGCGACTAGCATTACAAGTTCCCAGACCCAGACATATTTGCAATGCACATGACGACGGACTGTGCAGCAACCCGGTGGACCCGGACGAGTGCCTTGCCACGGAGTATCAGAACGAAAAATCCCCCCTCGTCCCCATATCAAAACGAAGTTTCTGATGCTGGATTTGTGTACGCAAATCAGATTTGTCTTGCTGGCAAGGACCACTGCAGGCCCATATCAAGCCTGAGTAGACCACAGGTTTTGGCCTGGGCGCTTTGCATGATAGACGTCTACGCTGTAGGAGGTGCAACAGCATGACAAACCGCCTGTAGAATGCGGCGGCTGTCTATGGGGTTGCCTTCATGCAACACAGAGACGATTTGTGGCCACAAATCAGCAGCGCAAATTTTCGAAAACGTGCCTGGTCAATATATATGGGGAGGGGGGATTTTTCCTTTTGATACTCCGGTTTTCGACCTCTTGAAAAAGTACAATGCGACGGCAACCTTTTTTCTCGTGGAGGCCCATTTGGAGTACGCAAACGCAGATAGAGACCTGAAAAGACTAGTCCGAGACGGACACGAAATGGCGAACCACGGACTGGTGGACAAGCCCATGCACCGGCTGAGCAAGGACGAATTCGAAAAAAGTCTGTTGCAGTGTAACACAGCACTGGAAAAGTACCTGTTGCCGGGTGGGGCTCCTGCTGGGGAGGAGGATCCTCGTGAAGATGTAGTTGATGTTGCCAACAACAAGAAAATGTTGGATGAAAAACAAAAGTCTAAGCGTTTTGTCCAGCGGCGCATCGACCTTTTCCGCAGCCCCAGCGCGATGTACAGTGGGGCGATGTCGGAAGTGCTTCGGAGACACCAGATGCTGCACATTCTCGGGGACACGTACTGCGACGACCTGATGGTGAAAGACGCGGATTGGGTGGCCGAGGCGACGCTGAAACAAGTGGCAAAGAACTGGCGGAGATACAATGGGAGTGATAAGAATCAAGAAAGGGTTCGTGGTAGTAATAACGACAACAACGTCAGCAAAAATCGCAATAATCCAACCGCCCCGATCAGCATTCTGATCACGCACATGCCGGAGCGCTCGCGGCGGCAGCACCTGCTGGAAGCGTTAGATAAAATCCTGTACAAATTGGTGGTAGAGGAACACTACACCGTGCGGTCCGTTTCCGAAATTTTGCAGACTGTAGTGGACAGAGGAGCAGCAGCAGAAGAATCCGCGCGTGAGGACGTGGGGCAGAAGAGTAGCACAACTGGAGGAGGCCATCTCGGCAATTGTTTATGAGTACACAACGACCCTGATGAAATTTTTACCTTCTTGTAACTGAAAAAAACCAACGCCCTCGAGATGAAATTCAGCTTTGAAGACAAATTTCATCAAGGCTACTCGAAACAAAAACAAAAACGATATTAACGAACGAGATATTTTTTCGCTTTTACTTCTTGGAACCAAGCGTTATAGTGTCTGCGAGCGCTCGCGACCCGGTCTCCAATGTAGGAGATGAGATCTACAAACCTTACTAACTAAAGTTTTACAAATGCTCGGCATTGCTCAGCTCCAGACCACACAACTACCCTTCCGCAGGTAGGGTTCAAACACTTCTACACTAGGAATTTTTCATCATGCCAGGCAAAAACAGAAGCATGCGAAAGGAACGTTCGCATGAGACGAGGAGCAGGATAAAGTTGAAAACTTCCGGGTACCACACCACGCGCTGATTTTTCTATGCCGCAGCAAATGATCCTGATCGACGTAAAATAAAACAAAGGCGAGAAAATTCTAGGTCGTAAAAAACACCACATCTTCGGAGCAGCACGATACACTGTTCGCCGTCGCACGATGCTGCTATAAGCAGAACCGCGGCGAGAATTGGTGCCGCCAGGTCCTTCGAACTGGTAGCGTTCTCCTACACTGTTTTTCGGTCATCTCAATATGCTAAGAAGCACGACGACTCGAAAAAAAAAACACGACTCGTCGCAAAAACTGGTCACTCGGATATCCTTTCGCACGTACGCAACACAAGTCTCGGTTTCTTGTTGAAGACGACGACCCACGATGTACTGTGAACGTCGGTCTAGCTGTAGAGATAATTTATGTTCTTGAGAGAAGTTGTTCTTGTCCTTTCATTTCGGTCTACTTCGAATGGTGACACAACTACCACTGCTAGACACAGTCAGGGGTGTTTGCACCTTCATCAATCTATCTTATTCGGTGATGATTTATTGCGGTGAAAAATTGTTGACATTATGATACTATGTCGGTCCTCGTCCATTTTCGTGGCAATTACTTTCGGTTTCGTCCATCGGAACTTACTACTAAAACAAGCTCGCTTGTTGTTGTTCCCAATTCGCAATCTATTCGTACTGGACCTGCATTATATTCTCGTATCGACGCTCGCATCCTATTTTCGTTTACTCGTTGTCCTCACTCGTTTGTCGTCCTCGGACCATGTATGCGTTTTGTATTTTTGTGCGAACTCTGTCCTCCTATGCAACATGCCCTCTGTCGCCTCCGACATAACTAACATGACACTGTGCTTATGCATGATATCTGGGCTGATCACAATTTATAAAAATGCCTTCTGACTTGTTGAAACTTTTGACCTGCTTGACTTTTTTGGTATATCAAAATCAAAATGAAAAACATGGATGTAAAATTGCAACATCCTGATATGTGAGTTTCTCTCTCTCTCGCTTCGTCTACGAGAAAAGAGAGACTTCTCGTTTTCGATATCTCGTTTTCGATATTGTTCGCGTGTCCGTTTCATCATCGAGCGCATATTCGGTTTTGTCGATTCCATCCTATAATCTCTCGATCCTCGAATTCGATTCTCGATTTTTGTCCTCGATTTTCGCTCTCGTCTCGATTTCGCTCTCATTCTCGCTTTCGCTCTCGCTTCGCTCCTCGCGCCCTTCGCTCGCATCGACTACCGTGAGGCTACCTCCGGTCCGAGAGTCGTTTTTTGTTTTTAGTTTAGGAACATCGTCCACATCAGGCGATGTTCCTGCCTTGCCCGTGCGCATACGTACGTAGATCTTTTGGCTTTGGCCAGGAGGTTTAGGGTCGGAGCGCTCTCAGCACTGCTGAAGCTTTAGAACCAGATGGGAGTGCACACCCGGACGGATCAGAGCAAAAGGCTTTATTAGCGCTCTTTGAAAGTAGATTTTACTTTTCCTTCCTTGTGCTGCTCTTTTGCTTTCCCCGGGCCCTACTGGCACCAAGCAGGATTTTTTGTGGTCTGGGACATGACACCCTCCGGTGTCCTATGTGGGTATTTTGCTTGAGTTAGAACCTTTAGGTCTTACCATGCGTTTTTGTGCACACTCTCTCTGATCAGTGCGGTTTCCTGTTCTTCTCCCCCGATTCATCTTCCTACGGCCCGGTTCCTTCGCCAGCGTCGAAAAGGGTTTAGAAGGGTTGGAAGGGTTTATGGATTTAGGGTTCTATTTTGAGTTTACTCGTCGTCCTCACTCGTTTGTCGTCCTCGGAAGTACTTCTATCGATAGGGATACTTTTTATTTTCACTGTCGCTGTCGTTATCGCCAGGTCCTCCTCTTTCATCTCTGCCTATTGCTCTGCTGCGGTAATATTATACCTTTTGTTTTGCCGCATCGAGTAGAGCAGGGACCTGCATTTTTGTAATTTTCCTCAATAATTTGCTAATTTATTCACCATTTCAACTATTTGGATTAAAGTCCCTCATTCCAACTTTCTTGTCATCACCATAGGTCTTATTTTTAGTAACTAACTAACTTTCACCTGATAAAGAACCCCGAATAGTTTTTGTGAGCAGTAACGAAAAAACCGTCACAAAATGGTGGCGGAGGACAGCGTCGTGTCCGATGAGGAGGACGCCCTGCTCGACGCCAAAGCCCTCAATGCGCAGAAGCAGCCGGTGAAGACCCACGCGGAGGCTTCGACCCAGTATGAGACGGATCCGGAGCCGGCGGACGCGGAGCCCGGCGGTATCAAGATGAAAAATCCCCCCTCCCCATATCAAAACGGAATTTCTGATGCTGGATTTGTGTACACAAATCAGCTTTGTATTGCAGAGAGGCATTGCGGCCAGATCCCCAGGCTAGGTAGGGGCGTACGGGTCTAGTTGTTCAGCATGGCAGACGGCTCCCCTTTAGCCCCAACAGCATGACAAATCGCTTCCACAATGGGGCGGAAGCTTCTGCCCTTCTCTTCTTGCAAGACAAATGCGATCTGCGACCTCAAATCAGCAACGCAAATTTTCGGAAACATACCTTTTCAATATGGGGAGGGGGGATTTTTCCTTACGATAGGCGGGATACTAAATTTTGACGCGATGAACCCCTGGAAATTCTACAAGTATTGATTTGTGATTGATTTCATCGTGGTTGTTTACGATGTTTGTTCAAAGAGATTCTAATTGACCACTGGCGTAAATCAAAAGTAGTAGATATTTTTGGTCCAACACCCTTTATTTTATTTTATTTCCGAACGCAACTACATGCTAGGCTGCGTAGTGAATATCAAAAACGCAATGTATCATCGATTTCAAAATTTGTACAACCGAATAAAATTGTACACAATATTAATAACATCAGCCGTTCCAAGCGGATCCTGGGGTGGCGGTTAACCGCTTTGATCTCTATCACTGCCATCACGCTCCGCGGCGCGGCCTACGCCATGACCTACCGGTGTTTCGACTTTGGCATGCGGTTTTACGGGATCGACGGCCCCCGGACGCAGATCTACCACAACATTCTTTCCGGCGTCTTCATGTTCCAGCCGCTGTGGGGGATCATGTCGGAGTCTCTGCCCTTTGTCCACCGAAAGTTGCCGTTTTGTCTCTTCTCGAGCGTGATTGCGATTTCCGCGATTTTATCAAATGTAAAAGTGTCTGGGTCTGGAAGATTAAAACTTGTCATGCTAAATCTGAAGGAGGCAAAGAACTGTGTTGCATGATTGCCAAGAAAAGTTGCGCACTTTTGAGCTAGTCGGGAGGCAGTTTCTCATGCAGGGTAGGCATTGGAAAGGACCCGCAGAGCCTGTCATGCTATGTCCTACATATCAGACCTCATGGGTCATGGAAAATATGCATGACAAATCTTGAAATCTTCCAGACCCAGACACTTTTGCAGTTGATAGATTTTCTACGCGGCCATCCGCGGGAACGTATCAAAGTGAAAAGTCCCCCCATCCCATACTCAAACTAGAAATTTGTGATGCAGATTTGTGGCCACAAATCAGCTTTGTCATGCTAGAAGAGAAAAGATGCGGACTGTAGTGCTGGTTGGCGTGGGAAAGCCTTGCATCTTCAGCATGACAGGGGGCAGCTGGAAGTGGGAAACAGCATGACAAATTGCCTGCAACCGAGGCCACAGCTGCGTCTCTCGCCCTTCTAGCATTACAAGTCGACTTGTGTACTCAAATACAGCATCACAAATTTCGTCTTTGATATGGGGAAGGGGGATTTTTCCTTTTGATAGAACGGCCTGTATGAGCACGACCGGGAGAAGTCGAGCTTCAAGTCTCTATCAATTGCAAATATGTCTGGGTCTGGAAATTTGTGATGCATGTCAGTGAAAAGAAAGCACACTGGTGTAACGCACTGCCAGGCATGACAGATTTTTCCGCAGCTCTGTGTTGCGCATTCCGCATGAGAAGCAGCCACTTCGCATGACACAAAAGAGGTGGAGCTCTTCGCGGTGACGCAATACAGAGCTTAGTGTCATGCCCGACTAGCATGACAAATCCCGCATCCTTCCAGACCCAGACATGTTTGCAGTGCATAGTCTCCGAGTGAGAGCAACCAGTACCTGCGGGAATCCGCCATTCCGGTGATGGTTTTTGTTTTCGCGCTGAGCGCCGGGTTTTTGCAGAACGCGATCTATGGTGAGCAAAAACGTCCCCACCCCAGAGTCAAAATGGCAAATCTGCTACACAAATCTGCTAGCTTTGGCTGTTTCGCACGACAAATTTGGGCTCGCAGTGTAGTCTTGTGTAGCTAGTGGAGCAGCATCACAGATCTAGCATACCGTGCGGATTTGAGCATCACCAATCGCAAAACACCAACAGAGACTGCTTCTCGTGGGTCTCCGCATGCGAAACATTTTCAGCATGCAGAGTTGCATTACAACTCTGCGGGTGGGGACGTTTTTAGAAGTGATACGATCTGCGGGCTGTTTATGGACGCGAGGTACACGGACATCATCCGGAAACGACCCAAGTGCGGGTATCCTAAGTAAAAACGTCCCCACCCCAGAGTTGTCATGCAGAATTGCAAGGACAGGCACACTTGTAATGCGCATCCCCAAGAGAGGCATTTTCAGTCGTGTTGTGGCATTTGTAATGCTGCAAACAGGATAAGGGGACGGCTTTGTCATGCGGCTTCCCTTGCTCACCAGCACTACAATACAGCGAGAAACTTGTCATGTCCCGTAGTTGCACAGTCTGTTTATGTCATGCGTGATTCCCAAAACTTCTGGATTTGTGCTGCAGAGATTCCAACTTGACGTATGGGGTGGGGACGTTTTTACTGAGGATAGTGGGCCGCACGTGATCATGTTCTCGTGGACGCACAACATGATCGGGCAATTACTCGCCATTGGCTTGATCGGGTGGATGATCGAGCGGTATGGGCACTTCCTCCCCATGTACGCGATTGGGGGTTTGTGCGTCGTTTCTCTGATCCCCTTCCTTCTCGGCTGGCTCCGGGAGGGCAAGGACGACGGGGAGGACATTTTTATGGAGGACGCGGGGCGGAAGGGGATATGCATTGCAAATATGTCTGGGTCTGGAAGGATGTGAAGTTGTGATGCGAATTTCACAACACACACAAATCTCTCATGCATAGGCAGCAAAAGATGCCCACTTCCTGTCACGACCAAAGGGGGGATTTGTCATGCGGATTAGGCATTGCGACACCTTCTCGAAACCTGTGATGCTGGGCCTTCAATGCCAGACCTTCTGTGTCATGCAAAAACAGCACGACATCTTCCAGACCCAGACATATTGGCATTTGATAGGGGAGACTCGCGAACAACGTGGGCACGAGCAACCAAGACGAGGACTATCAACTGTAAAAATGTCTGGGTCTAGAAGAATCCAACTTGTCATGCTGATTTTGGATTCTAAAAAAATCTGTATTGCATGAGCAGCAAAGAGAGTCTAAGTTTTGCTACACGGAAAGAGCATTTGTCATGCGGTATAGGCATCCGGAAGCCCTCACAAAATCTGTGATGCTAGGGCATGCATCACAGACATCAGGAGTCATGCAAAATGTGCATGACAAACCTGGCAATCTTCCAGACCCAGACATTTTTACATTTGATAAGGACCGCGCAAACGCGATGACGACCGGCGCGGTGTTGCCGGGTGACGCGGTCGGAACGACCTATGTGCCGTTTCGGGAAAGGAGAGATGAAGAGGCGCCGGGGGCTTATTTGCAAGGTATAGAAGTATAGCGTGAGCTACAGCGAAGTAGTTTTTTCTGAGAAATTGTAGGATGATCTAACTAGTCGAAGAAGAACATGTTTCCTTTTTGCATCAACTTTTGTTCGGTACTTCCGTTAGTCGACGAACTGTTGCATAAGACAAAGCACACGACGCGCCCAATTGTAGGCGGTGAAAAATAAATCCTTTTTTTATACTAACAGACCACTCCGCAACGGAAACCGCTCCCGAAGACCAGACCGGGTACTCGTCCGCCGGCGGTGGCGCCCGAAGCTCCGTTGCAGGGGAACTTGAAGAGAAGTCCCGGATCCCGAACGAAATTGTTTTTCTCTCCCTCTACATCGTCGGCGTTTCCGTGGGGATGATTGTTCTGTCCATCGCGAAGCTCACCCCTTTAAACACCTGTCTGATTTCCTTCCTCATGTCGATTTCCGCCATCGGGGTTGCCGCTTCCGTCCTCACCCCGGTCATCGCGAAGGTGTATCGTATCTAAAAACGTGCCCACCCCATAGTTGTAACGCAAATCTGCATGGTGAAAATGTTTCTCATGCGGGGCCCCATGAGAAGCATTTTCTCGCTGTGTTTTGGAATTTGTCATGCTACAATCAGCATGGTACACGAGATCTGTGATGCTGTTGAGCTAGCTCAAACAACACTACACTACGAGCCCAAATTTGTCATGCAGAACAGCCAAAGCTTGTAGATTTGTCTTGCCGATTCCCCATCTTGAATATGGCGTGGGGACGTTTTTCCACGGGATAAGGTGGTGGTGTTCTTCTATTTCGGCACCTTTTTCACCTTCACGATCGACGGCGCGGTCTTCTACTTCATGATCGACAGCAAGGAGCAGTACCCGGAAGGCCCGTATCAAATGCAAGTATGTCTGGGTCTGATGACATGTAAAGTTGTGATGCTAAATTTGGATCGTGGAGAAATTTGTGTTGCATGAATACCAAAAGTTGTGGTCCACTTTTGACAAAGTTGAGAGACAGTTTCTCATGCAGGAGTGGCATGGGAGAGATTCCGCAGAATCTGTCGTGCTAGGTTCTGTATCACAAAGCTCGTGGGTCATGGAAAACCTGCATCACAAGTCTTGCTATCTTTCCACGGAGATTTGCAGTTGATAGCCCGGGTTTCTCCACCATGTTCGTCGCGACCTGGCTCCCGCTCTTCTCCAACGTGATGAACCTGTTCGGGTTCTGGTTCTACTCCAGCTACATGCAGAACGTGCGGGTGTACACTTTAATGTACGCGTCCTATCAAATGCAAAAATGTCTGGGTCTGGAAGAATGCAACTTGTCATGCTGAATCTGAAGCAGGCAAAAATTTGTGTTGCATGATTACCAAAAGACGTCCACTTTTGAGCAGTTTGACAGGGAGTTTCTCATGCAGGATAGGCATGATAGACACCTCACAGCGTTTGTCATGCTAGGCTCTGCATTCCAGGCCTCAAGGGTCATGGAAAAACTGCATCACAAATCTTGCACGCCTCCAGACCCAGACATTTTTGCATTTGATACGTCCTCCGCGATCGCGATGGTTTGTAACCTGGCGGGGGCGCTTATGGAAGTGTCAGGTTTGAAATCGTCAAAGTTGAAATAATTTGTAATGCATAAAATGCATGACCCGAGGTACGTGTGTTGCAGAGCAGGCAAGTGAGGCCGATTGTCAGCCTGTTTGGGGTTACAGATCGAGCTGGTAAAGTAGCATGAGAAAATCGCTTTTCTTTGCCTAAACAGCATGACAAACTGGATTGAGGGACCACCGAAATTTGTCATGCGCCACTTGAAAACTGGGTTCCAAGTGGCATCCATTTTATGCATGACAAATTATTTCAACTTTGTCGATTTCAACTCTGACACATCCATAGCGCTGCAGTTCTCCCGCGTCATTCCCACGCCCGCGATGGACCAGTTTTTGATCCTCATGCTATCCTGAGTAAAAACGTACCCACACCAGAGTTGTAATGCAGATTTGCAAAGACAGGAAGACTTGTAATGCGCATCCCCATGAGAACCATTCCCAGTCGTGTTTTGGAATTTGTGATGCTGTGAACAGGATGAGCAGATGAATCTGTGATGCGGCTGCACATGCTAACCTGCACTACACTACGGACTGCAACTTGTGACGCGTGACCCCAAAAGTTCTCCGTTTGTGTTGCAAAATCCCCATCTTGACTCTGGTGTGGGGATGTTTTTACTCAGGATACATGTCCGCCGCGGTGTACGAGTTCACGCACGTGTGGTTTCTGATGTCGTTCTTCGCGCTGATGTCGCTACTCTGCCCGCGAAGACTCGAAGCCGTCATGTTCGCTTTGTTGCATTCGGTTACGCTTATGGGATTTGCGCAGGGACGGGCGAACGGGGCGGTGGTGTTGGATTTCTTATCTATTCACCCACGGGCGGAAGAGGGGGAGTCGGCGCAGTTCAAAAATCTCTGGATCGCGGCCTTGATTCACAGCGTGATGTCGTTCATCCCGATCTTGCTTTTACCCTGGCTGGTGCCCAACATCCACCTGACGACCAACATGGCCCAGAAGGACGCGGTTTCCGGGTCGGTGTACCGGTCTTTTTTAGGGTTGGAAACCGAGTTTGACGGGGAGGGCAACGTACTAGGTCACGGGAACAACGACGAGCATCAGAGGGGGAATAACCTGTATCACAGCAAATCGTCCACTCTTATGGCCACTACAAGTCCGGAAGACGAAGAAGACGGTGCAGCTGCATTGCCGTCCCCGTTTGCAAAGAACCGAAAGAAGAAATAAACCGATCTTGAAGAGCAGTATAGGTAGATCGGACGAGGCTGTAGTTCTGATAGGCCGCTGTCAAGATGAACTAATGGTCCTGTTTGATGCCAGAAGCATAGCTATGTGGAAGAAATCTTGAAATTTTCGCTTTCAACACGCAATTATCAATTGTCTATTTATCGTTTTATTTATCCCCGTTGTACCACTAAAATTACGCAGAAATTGTACTAAGATTTTAGGTTTGAAAACCCTTTCTGTATCCCCGCTGTAATTCTTGTACGATTGAAAAAATTCATGAATGAAATTTGTTCGTGAAGAAGTAGAAACGAGCGCCAGTGTCGTGTTTTTCTCCTTTCGATCTTTCAAAAAGGTTGTACCAGTGCTGTGCGTGTAGCTTACCTCTACTGCGTCACCTCGTGCTTGACGTGGCAAGAACAGCACGAGGTTTTGCGAATCAAAGTGCACAAAATAAATCTTCTGAGGGGCGAAGGAGGAAATAGCCACCTTGCGAAAGAACTAAAAAACTCCTTACAATCGTCGCTGAGCACCACCGTGGGACTGCTGTTCCCAGCACCTGCGTGCAGGTGCAGTATCGAAAACATCACTGCTAAGTACCACCTTGCGATGTTCAATACCAGTAAGTAGTCAGTCGCAATAGGAACTACAAACCAAGAAAGAGCGGAGATGATAGGTGCAGACTGATACTGAGAAAAGACTACACTGAGCGGAGATGGTACGAGATTTCTGACGGCACCTTGTGCAGCTTGAGTCGTTTTCTGTCGTCGTTTTGTTGCCTGCGGACCGACTTCTAGTGTTTCAGCTTCTCCTGCAGAGGAACAAGCCTACTTCCAGAGGAAACAACCTGCCGGCGTCAGTGGGCGACTCATATTTGTTACCGCGGAGAGCAACGCAGTACTCCTGCACTACTGCTACGGCTCCTCGCAGTTATCGGACTACGCAGAGGACCACGACAAAATTTAGATTTCTGTGGGGAAATTATACGGTAAGAATAACAGCAGAATAAACATCATGCCTTCCTTCCACGGGAGCAACAGCAGCTCCCAGGCTGCTTTAGACGCGTCTGTGATGCGTATAAAAGTGCACAACTCCCCCTCCCCCTCGTTTGTCATGCAAAATCCCAAATCCAGTTGCTGCCTTGTGGCACTGTCTGCATTACAAATTTTGGAAGCCCAAACTGGACGACACTGAGCGCACGAACTTGTCATGCGCGGCATCGACGTGTGCGGGTTTTCGTATTTCTGTTCATGCAATAGAAATGAGGGGGGGGGAGCTGCGCACTCTCATAGTGCGGCCGCAGGAGACACGGAAACCGTCCACGGTTTCCTATATCAAATGCAAAAATGTCTGGGTCTGGAAACTTGTGATGCCGGGTGGCGTATCATGATGAGGCCACAGGTGCTGGCTCAGCATGACAAGTTTCTGAGCTTCTAGGCGTTCTTGCCTATTTTGCATGACAGACTTTGTTTCTGCATGACAGAAAAGTGGAGCTCTTTGGTAACGTGCATGACAGATTCAAGAGTCATGCCAGACAAGCATGACAGACATGCAGTCTTCCAGACCCAGACACTTTTGCACTTGATATCCTACACCCGGAAACAGTCGCTGGTGGAAAAAATCAAAAAGTTCCAGACGGAGCGAAAATCCGAGCGGTTCTACCGCTTTTTGCACCACGATCTGACCTTCATCCTGTACTACTCCAGCACCCTGTGCGCGCTCTTCCACGTCTTCTACTGCTTGGTCAGGGAGGTATACAGTACAATTAATATTAGAGGGAATCTCAACATCTTCGTGGCCAACGTGCAGGAATCTTTGTGCTTGTAGCCAGCATGGTTTAATCGAGGCCAGAGTCCGATGCTGGTTTAAAGCTCGGTCAGTGATGCAGAACGTACAAACCATCAGAAAACTACAAACTTGTCAGACCGAGCCAAAGTCCGGGTCCAATCTGCAGAAGTTTTGCGACGCGGTGCTGCGAATTTTTTTCTCGGTCTGGCTGTGCGTGTCCATGATCAAGCAGCCCGCGCAGCTGTGGCAAGCCCCGTTCTACTTCTGGATGTCCTTGCACCTGTTCTCCACGGAATCGAGCACCGCGTTTGGAACGCTGTCCGTCCTATTCGGCGTGGTCATGCTGCTCGGCTGCATCGTGCTGTGTGCCCGGGAAGCGCGGTTCTACCTGGAGTCCCCGAAGCTATACAAGGCCTTCTCGACGCACGCGACGATGGTAAGATAAGGCGCTAACTTCGACAAGATGCAGCTAAAGATTTTGTGATGCGTGGAACTACGCTACTTGACAGCAGTTTTTCATGCAAAGTTCGCGTTATAACAAAAAACGAAAACCCCAGGTCGACGAGCGTGGTCGCATTCTCTTCTACCGCAAGACGAAACAAGCGCTGCAGGATATCAAAAGGAAAAATCCTCCCTCCCCATATCGAAACGAAGTTTCTGATGCTGGATTTCCGTATACAAATCCGATCTGTCTTGCAGTAGAGGACTGCAGGCATATGCCAAGCCTCAGTCGCGAGGTTTTGACGTAGGCGCCTAGCATGGCAAACGTGTATGCTCTAAGCCCAACAGCATCACAAACCGCCTGCAAAATGCGGGGCGCTTTCTGGACTTGCCTTCTTGCAAGACAGACAGGATTTGAGGCCACAAATGCGCATCACAAATTTTCAGACGGATACGTTTTCGATATGGGGTGGGGGGATTTTTCCTTTTGATACAGGACGCGGGCGCCTCGTCGGAGTTAACCACCCAGGAATTGAACCTGCTCATTGATTATGCATTGCAAATATGTCTGGGTCTGGAAACTTGTGATGCAAGAGAGGGAATAGTGAAAGCATTGTAATGCGCTGCCCAGCATGACAAGTTTTGCCGTGGTTCTGAGTTGCGTACTCCGCATGAGAAACTGCGTTTTTGCATGGCAGGCAAGAGGAGCGCATCGCGGCCACGCAATACAGAGTTCAGAGTCACTTTTGCCAGACTAGCATGACATCTCCCAGACCCAGACACTTTTGCATTCCATATCGACGGCATGGAGTTTTTCGAGAAATCGGTCGAAGATCCGAGCACGCTGACCGTATGAAATGCAAAAATGTCTGGGTCTGGAAGGATCCGAACTTGTGATGCGCATTTTAGAACACTGAAAAATCTCTCATGCATAGGTAGCAAAAGCTGCCGACTTTCTGTCACCAAAATAGGGGATTTCTCATGCGGGTTCGGCATTGCGGAAGCGTCTCGAAACCTGTGATGCTAGAGCTTCCATGCCAGACCTCCTGCGCCATGCAAAAACAGCATGACTCTTTTAGACCCAGACATTTTCACATTTGATAGACCGAAGAACTGTACATGAACTGGGACCAGTTCGCGCTGCTGTACGAGGGGTATGTGAAGATGCTGGAGGCGGGAATATCCTGTGCAAAAGTATCGTACTCGTAGTAAAAATGGCAGTCATGCATTACAAATCTCCATCCCAAGGCAAAACAGCATGACAAACTCCCTTTGTCATGCTGAGCTAATTTGTATTGCAATTACTACTAGTGCGATACTTTTGCAGTTCATAGGGAAAATTCCCGAACCACGCCGGCAAGGCCGCCGACAAGGCAAAAGCAAAGGCTTTGTATGGAATGCAAACATGTCTAGGTCTGGACGAAAAGTGGAACTTGTAATGTGTGTCTTGCATTCCTAGAAAATCTGTGTTGTGTGAGCAGCAGAGGAGCCGCTTCCTTTGTCATGCGAAAACGCAACTTGTAATGCGTGCCAGACATCAGAAAGCGTTTCAAAAACTTGTCATGCGTGGCTGCCATGGTAAGCGTTGCAATTAGCAGCAAATCTGCATCACAGGTTTCCAGACACATTTGCACTGCATACTATGGACCAAGAAACGATTGGCGCAAACGCGGGAATCGAATCGGTGTCCACCGGGACGGGACTGGGCAACGGACCGATCATCATGCAGGAAGACGGCACGGTATCCACAGAAAGTTTTGTCTTGTAGTACGCGTACAATAACTGCGGACTCTGCATGACAAGAAGTTCCTCTAGTGGCCCATTCAGCATGACAGATTGCACACACTGTAGGTTGCTGAAACAAAAATTTGTGATGCGTTTTGTACTACTACAGGAAAAGTAGATTTGTATTGCATACATGGGATCAGTGCCGGATGAGTCGGTGCTCGGACCCGCGCACGACGCCCGGCTGTCGCACGCGATTATGCACTGCAAATATGTCTGGGTCTGGAAGAGTGCAAGTTTGTCTTGCTTGGCTAGCATGACTCGGAAGTCTGTCATGCGCGTTATCCAAAAGCCACAGCTTTCTGCCATGCAAAAACGCAGTTTGTCATGCTGGATAGACAACACCTAGCAACTGAGTAACTTGTCATGCTGAGCCGTGATTAGTAGCGTCTTCATGATTCGCCAGTCAGCATCACAAGTTTCCATCCCGAGACATATTTGCAGTTGATAGCGATTGGCGGGGGGCAAGGGAACATCGTGCAGATCGAATTGGAGGACGTAGCCATTCACGAAACCGACGAGCCCGATGCGGAGTAACGGAGTAGAGATTGCGTCTGGTTTTCTGGTGGGAAAAGAAGAAACGAATGAGGTAGGAATTTTAAAGATTTTTCTTCGAAACAATTACAGGAAACAAGGAACTCCTGGATCGAGCACGCTCGAGTACTCAAAAACAAACTGCCAATAAACCCTGCTAGAGTGGTCCAACAAAGTCAAAAACGCGATAAAAACACTTTCAAACCGCCCAAGCGGTAGACAAACACTCCAGCTATCACTACAAATTAAGCCCAAAGAAATTCTAGTAAAACAAACGAAACAAAGTCAAAGCATTATCGGCAAAGAACAGCAACATCTCTGTAAGAACCAACCAGCAGCAGTAAGTACAGTAGGAACAATAATATCAATCGCCCGTATTTTTTCTCAACTAAATAGATCAAGCAACGTAGAAAGAAGGAGCTTGCATTGGGATCAAAGGGATTGCGGCTAGCAATAGATTTTTTGACCAAACACGATTGCGAGTGAATTTCGAACACATTTCAATGTACCCCGGGGAGAAGTGATCCGCAGATCTGCAAAGCCAGATCGTAGAGTGTCAATTCTCAAGTTCTTAACGATTCAAGATGAAGATTCTTCAAATGCCCAATTAGTTGTAAACCGCAATGCGAATAATTTGTTGCAGCAAATACAACCGGTGCAGTACTTGCAGGCGCGGCAAGGACAAAGCTGCGCGTCGCATGGTATCTAGCCAAAGTTGACAAAACTGTGTTCACCGTCAGTCGGCAGTGCAGATTGAGAATTCACATATTAGCCAGCTTGAGCTGCGAAGTAAGAAGATCTGTTTGCGACACCTCGAGCGGAAGAGAACAGCGAAGTGTAAATGCGATGACCTCAATCCAGAAATAGAGGCAGAGTGAAACATATCGATTTCATCGGCCACACTGAGTCATAGGATCTTCACGCTGATAGAGATCTTCCATACCAAAACTACAACCCGCTCACCGCAACTCCAGTGTAATCGGCACCCAGATAAGAATTTCAAAAATCTCTTGCCCCGGACAGAACAGTAGAGCTGTGAATTTCATCTGTAAAAACTTCTAAAGCCGCTCTAGTACTGTTCTGTTGATCTAAATTCCTGCCCAGACCGAAAATCCTAGTACAACTACCGGTTTGTCACGATCCAATCGAAGAAGAGTACTCGTGGAGATAGTTCGATGTAAAGGCAGAAGGACTCACATATCTGCATTCATTAATTGAACTTCATCCAACTACCGCCCCAGCAGGATATAGTATCTGTATCTGGATTTAATTCTCTCTTCTCTATCTGAGTTGTAAATCTTCTATCTCTTTATCAGGGTTCTAAACACCACAGCATCACAAACAACAACACAAGATGTCGCAACAGGGTTCCGTCAAGTTTTTCAACGCTGAGAAGGGCTTCGGCTTTATCCAGCCGGCCGAGGGAGGTGAGGACATCTTCGTCCACTTTTCCGCCATCAACAAGGAAGGTTTCAAATCCCTGAACGAGGGTTATCGTAAGGAAAAATCCCCCCTCCCCATATCAAAACGGAATTTCTGATGCTGGATTTGTGTACACAAATCAGCTTTGTATTGCAGGAAGGCATTGCGGCCAGATCCCCAGGCTAGGTAGGGGCGTATGGGTCTAGTTGCTCAGCATGACAGACGGCTCACCTTTGGGTCCAACAGCATGACAAATCGACTCCATAATGGGCGGAAGCTTCTGCCCTTGTCTTCTTGCAATACAAACGTGATTTGCGACCTCAAATCAGCAACACAAATTTTCGGAAACATACCTTTTCGATATGGGAAGGGGGGATTTTTCACTTTGATAAGGGTGAGACCGTCTTCTACGACACTACCTTCGACCAGGCCAAGAACAAAACCGCGGCCATATCCTGAGTAAAAACGTACCCACACCATAGTTGTCATGCAACTCTGCATGCTTAAAATGTTTCTCATGCGGAGCCCCATGAGAAGCATTTTCTAATGCGGTTTTGAAATTTGTCATGCTCCAATCAGCACGAGATACTAGATCTGTAATGCTGCTAAACTAGCTCAAACAGCACTACACTACGCGGACAAACCTGTCATGCCAAACAACCAAAGCTGGCTGATTTGTCTAGCAGATTCCCCATCCTGACTCTGGTATGGGTACGTTTTTACTCAGGATAGGCCATGAACGTTTCTGGTAAGGGTGACGGCATCCCCCGCCAGCAGAAGGGCGGTAAGGGTAAGGGCGGCGGCTTCGGCAAGGGCGGCGGCTTTGGCATGGACAAGGGCTACGGTGGCGGCTTCGACGGTATAATTTTTGATACAGTTTATTTCAGTTTTGGAACGTGTGTTTTATAGTAGTAGCGGAGGAGAAGACCGCTAGCTTCTATAATCCCTCGCGCTTTTTCGGTTTGTGCTTTGAATTCCTCGTTTAGAATTTTTCCTGCATAGTTTTTAACTGTGGTAGTGACATCAGGATCAGACTCCACATAGCTGTTGCAGCTGCAGCTGGCTAGCAAGTCTGTTGTCGGTCTTGTATGCCTGAAGGTGGCTGATGTGATTGCAACGGCGGATTTATTTTCAGCGGGAAAGGACGTCTACACATACGCAATTAGAGACAGGAGAAACACTTTTGCTCAAAGAAAATGTTTTCTCGATAATTCAACAGGCTACGGCGGGGGCTTCGACAAGGGCTATGGCGGCGGCTTCGACAAGGGCTACGGTGGTGGCTTCGACAAGGGCTTTGGCAAGGGCGGATTCTACTAAATGCGTTTCAGCGTCATCGAATGTTTTTAGTATCGAAACTGAACGGAAATGATAATGAAGAAGAAAAAGAACTTACCCCTGATAGGGTTCTCGAAGAGATGACTTGGTTTCCCGGACCAACTTGAGACTACTTAAAGAACACTAAGTGGAGCCAAGAAATCGTTTTCCACCCTATTACACCACCCCCGGTCTAGAAGGACTAAACTACACACAGCAAGAAGTTCTTGTTGGCCCATATTTTGTACACTATTGTTCACACTCTACTCTACTACAATCGGAGCGACGGAGCATTGTTTACTGTTCAAAGGCTGACAAATATGTCGGAGCGACTGTTACAATTTGGATAATGCGACAAAGACTATTACAACCGAAAAACCTTTGTGATGCTGATTTAGAACTTTCGTCAAAGAGCTACGCCTATTCAACGATGCGGTTCGCAACTTGAGCCGTTTTGACCGTTTAGGTGTAGTTCGCCTTGTATAAAGCGCCAGTCAACATCGTGCGCTAGTTTTTCTGAGGAAAAGAGAATCTGGGTGTTGTACTATATCACCGATATTGCCAAAGCTTTTCTGAGATTGAGGTCTGTGTTGAAATCATCTTGTTGCCGCTAGTGGTTCACCAGCTGCGGAGATAAACAAAGGAGCAACAGCCAGAATTTTTTCTTTGGTTGTCGCGACTTCAAGGGCTAGCTTACTTACACACGCGCGCGCGCAGCTGGTGCAACTAGCGACAGTCATTTATTTCAGCCCAAAGAGCTCAACTTTGAGTAAAATTGCGGCAAAAATGTTTTCACTCTGCACGACGGATTTTTTTCAAAAATCACCCATGCGGCAGCTATTTTTCCGCAGTTTTCAGTTATGTCCCTCATCTTTTCGGGAAGTGGGTCATTCACTCTGCGGACTCGGATTTTTAGCTGCGCATAGAAGAAGTAGCTGTACCATGCACCCAATTTATATCACTACCAAAAGAAGCACTATTTTCTACAACAATTGAAGCGCTGGATGGATCTGTAACGGCAGAAAAATTATAGGATCAAATTCAGTCTGTGGCACAGAGGACAGCACAAAACTACCCGCACTAGAACAATACATTCCGTATTTCAAGAAAAGGAACGAGGTGGGGATGAGATGATTTTTCGAAAAATCTCTTTTCTACTCAGAACTGTTGATCGCGGCCCTGACAAACATCATATGAATTCTTTTTTTGCTTTCTAGCTGTGGACAGAAAAAAAGCTTCTCGGTTTTCAAATCTCAAAAGCATATCTTTACTGTGCTATGTAGGACTCTGCTTCTCTATTAAGGACTAACCTTTCGCTGCATTACAGAATTTGTGTTTTGTAAAAATGCCACAATAGGAGTTTGCTACGGAAACTTGCACTACAAGTAGAAGCTATAAGCTCCATATGACAAAAATCCTACCTGAGAACTTTGCTCTACCAAAAAAGGCAGTGTCTTGGCAACGATGGTACGTACCCGGGGGGCAAGAAGAAGTCGCGGAGTTCTTTTGCGGAATTTTCGCTCTTCTGTTTGTCGTCTTGCTAGTACCGTAGTTCCAAAGATTTCGCACGAAACAAGACTCGCAGAACTGAACTATTTCTTCAACAAGCACTACTTAGACTATTCCTTTAGTACATAACTAACACGTCTCGCCGCGTGGTCGTGGGGTAAAAGTATCATCGTCTTCGTGTCTTCCATTCAGACAGCCTCTACCAATGTAGTTGCCTGTTTGGATGGTTGTTCGGATGTCTGGCGGTGCTTCCCCCATGATCTTCCCGCACCACCACCACACTATTGATAGCTAAGGTTGAAAAAATATTGTTTCGATAAGAAAAAACTGAGAAGGAGAGTTTTATTGGGGGTCGAAGGAAACAAGATGAAAATCGTAGGCAAAATAGAACTGGTCTATTTGAAAAATTCTCTACTTCGCACGCGCAGTCTGTACTGATGTTGTCTCTAGATCGTTTGCTACGTTTCGCACTTTGGTTTTATTGCAGATACTTACACTATCGTTTAGAACTATCGTACGTATAACGAGGAACAGCACTACTTTTAGAGCACTACAAGAGCAGGTTAATGGAACGAGGCACTAGAAAAGGTTGTGAATTCTGCTATGTAAGGTGAACAAATGTATCAGATTGTTGCTGCACATACAGAAGATGATCTTTAGGAACTGGGAAAGAAGGATTTAAAAAAGACCACAGGACTGAAAATACTAAAAAAGCCGTAGATAGACATTGCTTCGACACAGTTTCTGCATCTCAACATCGCCTGTGAACGCCATGTCTGGATCAGGCGGGGGGATCGGTTGTGTGCCGAGGTTTTGTTGTGTTTACGGTACAGCATGAAAAACTACTTCGCTTTGCCACAGAAAAGAACTGAAGAACTGTAGTTTCACAGAACTCGAGATTGTTGGAAGTGATAAGTATGTCAATACACAATTCTCCGAAAAAAACAGACACCCATTCAAGAAGCTCTTGATGTACTGTAATACACCTATGCCGCTAGAACAAGAACTTGAACTACGCTGGAAGATGAAATAGGCTGCTTCGAATAAAATTTCAAAAACACAAAAAAAGAAAGAAAACTAAAAAAAAAAGCGGGAAAAAATGACAACTAGAACCAGATGGGTATTTGCGATGATGTGATGCTTCATGGTAGAATTTGCGCTGATAAAAATCCGGATTGAGGTTATTCTCGCGATGCTGATGATTTTTGTTGTGAAAAAATAGAAAGACTGCCGTGACTGTGGATGGCGATACGCCTCCGATTGTAAATGGTGCAAGCAGTTCATCCGTGTTCCGTGCTTGCGTTGTAGTGGTTTGTAGTTTTGCGGAAGGTTTCGAGATCTCCTTCCCTTGCGCAGAGAGAGGAGATCAGTGGCAGCTCCTGAGAGCCCTGCCACAAAATTCGTGTGTGAGAGAGGTCTCCTGGTATGGATGCTGAGGTCTCTGTCTCATGTGTTGAGAGGTGTGGCTACTTTGGTGACTTCGAGTGAGTCAGGTTCTGAGCGAGAGGTGGGCGCAGGACTGGAGAGGCAGAAGACAAGACGCTCGTTTCAATCTACAGGCCTTGCTAAGAAGATTGCGTCTACTGCCAGTAAAGCAAGATGGGAGTGCGCGCCTTCGTTGGTGCCTCAAGCAGGCGGCGTTTTCCGTGTGGCGCTTCTAGCCGCGTTTTCTCCACCTTGGAGCGCCCCGGGCAGCGCAGATGCACGGCGACAGTGCGTGGCCGTGGCCCGCCCGGACTCGTGTCAGTGCACAAAATAGACCGGGGAGCCGCGATACTGCGCGGCCCCCGCCTGGAAGCGGCCGGGCCCGGAACATGCCTGCGCAGCCCCCCCTTGGTACGGGGGGGGGGGCAGCACTTTCGAAGAGGCGCATCGCGGCGGCCGGATAGCCAGGCGGGCCGGGCTCCGTCTTTCGCAGTGCGAGAGCCGACCAGCAGCATGTGGCCACAGGCCCTGTGCTTTGTGTCGCAGCTCGCTATGCCTGGAATCAAAATCAGCAAACACAACTCCGATCAGCAAACACAACTCCGACAACGCCGACAGCGGGAAGCGCATGCTTACAGGCCCCGCATGCCGGGCAAGGGAATCGCGCCGGGAAACTCTGCGGCAGGCTAAAAGCTAGGCGCCACGCAGGCGCCGGCCACAGTCCTCGGCCCCGGGCGGGCCGGTCTGCGCACCGTTATGGATTGGCGCGGGGGGGGCGCCGCGCAGGCCCCTCCACGCTGGCGGGCGCCTCCGCCGCTGCGGCGGCCCGGGGTTTCGCTGCGTTTGCTTTTAGGCGCGCCCCCGCACGCGGCGGCGTGGGGCTCAGGGCATCGCCTGCGAAAGTGCCCGCCCGCTGGCGCGTGCCAGTACTCCTTCGCGCAATACGGGGCTGCGCGCTGCCGCCGCAGTTTCGCGCGCCCGGCGCCCGCCTAGCGCGCCGGCAGCGGGCCACACGGCTTGTGGCGTCCGTTGGCGTTGCCCCACTGCAGGTGCCGTGCCGTTGCCGTGGAGGTGGCCTGCGCGTCGATAGCTGTTGAAGAAGATTGCACTTGGCCCCCCCTACAGAATCCGGCGCAGTTCTCGTTTTTGCCCGTTGCTGGTGTTCGCGGTGCGGCTACCTTCTTCTCCTGAAGTGAGAGCGATCAGAGATATTTCTATTTGGACAGCACATCATGACTGCAGTCGTGCACGCACACGAACTGTTGTTGTTGCCTCACATTTTTCATACAACAGATAGACTTCTCCACGTTTCTTCACAAAGCGATCCGTAAAGTAAGCTGGACACACTACAAGAAGCTTTTGGAAGTAGCACGTCCTTCTTTTTCCTAATCCGAAACCAAATAGCCACCAGTATAATAATCTCCTGGAGTAAAAATCGTCACAAATCTAAAATGTGGCCTCAAGCTCCCTCCGCGCGAACGAGTGAGCGACATAAATTTTTAGTTCCTCTGCTGCACAACGACACTACACGTAGACAAAGCCATGTTCTCCTTTTCCTATACTACGATGCCCTTCAGGTTTCTAGCTATCAGTATCTGTTGAGTTGCTGTCACATTTTGATTTCTGCCCTACACTGCCATACACGTTTGTATAATAAATTCACAATCACCTCCTGTTTCATTTTGACAACAAGCTTCTAATATTACGGAGTAAATTTTTCCAGAACCAGAAACTCTCGTGGTCTCACCAACCGTAGTAGTAGATCACCTTGCATCTTCTCCTTGTCAACAGAGCGCGTTCCGAGATTGATTCCTTCTTGTCGAAGAACGAAGCAAACCAAAAAAAAATGTCTCTGACTGGCACCGTGAAATTTTTCAACGCCGAAAAAGGCTTTGGGTTTATCCAGCCTTCGGACGGCGGAGACGATGTGTTCGTCCACTACACCTCGATCGAAAAAGAAGGGTTTAAGGCGCTGAACGAGGGCGAAACGGTTACCTACGATACCCAGATCGACGTATGGAATGCACATATGTCTGGGTCTGGAAGAGTGGAACTTGTAATGCCGTCTGCGGATTCGAAAAATATCTGTGGTGCATGGGCAGCAAGAGGACGAGTCAGTTCTTGGCACGCCGAGAGGGCATTTCTCATGCGTAATTAGCATCAAGAAGCTCTCAAAAGATCTGTGATGCTAGCACCAGCATTACAGACCTCATGGGTCATGCGAAATGTGCATGACAACGACAAGTCCTGACTCTTCTAGACCCAGACATTTTTGCAGTTGATACGACGAGGCCAAGGGCAAAACCGCGGCCATCAACGTGCACGGAAACGGCGACGGGGTGCCGCGCATGAGCAACAAGGGCGGAAAGGGGAAGGGCAAGGGAAAGGGAAAGGGGTTTGACAAGGGCGGATTCGGGAAGAAGGGCGGTTTCGGGAAGGGCGGATTTGATAACGGATTCGGGAAGGGAGGTTTCGGAATGGACAAGGGATTTGGGGGCGGCTTCGACAAGGGCTTCCAGCCGAAGGGCGGCTTCGACAAGGGCTTCAACCCGGGCTTCGGCGCCCCGCCGATGAAGGGTGGCTTCCCGCCGATGGACCCGGGCTTCGGCGGTCCGATGTACTGAATGTGAGGCGGCTTTTGATGTCGGAAATGAAAAATACAGAATTCAGAACAGAAAACGAGATTTGAGGAGCAAAGTGGTACTAACCTCACACCAGAATTGCGCACCTTTTTTTTTGTGGACAGAAGGAGAAATAGAAGTCCACCGCTGCTTTTGACGGCAATTCTGAATTTAACAAAACTTGACGTGTATGAAGCAAGCTATTTGTAGCATACACCGCCATTGAATCTTTTTACAGCATTCTAATTTATTCACATCAACTTGACAGAACTTCAAAACATCTCTACTCTAATTCGGTTGCGAACAAATTTTACAACTAGTTGAACACTTTTTTCTTTCGCGTTGCGGCGCGATCGGGTAGCTTGTTTGTCGAAATTTTACACCTGCTTTTTTCACACTAAACAAAAAATTATCCGAGTGGCCCACTACAACACTCGAGATGAAAGAATCGCGATTAAGTTTTTTTTACACCAAAACACACATGTCTGGAACTGCACAACGATAACGCACTGAACGACCAAAATAGAAGGGAGCGTCATTTCTATTGCAGCCGGCTCCATGTCTATCTATTATTCAGGTGGTTGTGATAGGAAGGGGTAGAGCAACATGGGGTTGCTGCACGGACGGTTCTTTCTATTCGGAAAGAGAAAATTTCTCACTACAACATGAAGAGGCACGGAGGGACGAAAAACTATCTCTTTAGATTAAGACACCGCACCGCTCTTGGCAGGAGGGCTGTTAACACCGTTGCACTGTTGCGTGACGAGATGCACTACTTTACTCGTTCGGGTCTGTTTCCCAACGAATAGAGCGTGCTAGTACTTACCCCACTCTAGTACTGATATAATTTGGTGAACGGCAGCACAGCCTTTTTTGCCGAGCGGTAAATGAGAATGGTGTTGCGAGTCTTGCTGAAGACTCGCGACAGAAACATGCCATGACTCATTTCTTACCATCTAGATCTGTTAAGAAGTGTATCGGAAAATGGAATTGCACTCTAGCATCGAAGAACTAAAAACTATGGACATATATATAGCGGCACTCTGTAGTGAGTACTACTTGCTACATGTACTACTACTACAACTCAGGAGTCTTAAGACAGAGCATTACTTTCGAAGAATACTTCTGCGGAGCAGCTCCCATCGCAATAAAGATATTTTCGTGGAGACGCGCCGTGGTCTTTTGCTTTCTGGTCGTTCTGGTCACAGCTGTGACGGCAGTGCGGCCGGGAGTAGAGGTAGCTGCTGCGACATCAACATCGAAAATATTAGAACAAGGAAATAATACCCAACGAACAAGACGAAGATTATGGAGGGCAACCGCGGTGGGTTATCGGAAAAGATGAAAATCTCTACCACTATCACTCGTAGCACAGAAATAGAAAAATCTCGCTTGTACTACTGTTTAGTACTAACGCAAGAACCCAGCGATTTCTCGTCACAAGATGTAAAAATCCAGAGAACTACTTTACTACACGCTCAGTTTAGGAAAGCAAGAGTACTCTTACTGCACTGAAAACCAAATTATTTGGAAAGAAGGATGAGAACAGGGCGTGGATGTAAAACAGTATTATTTCTGCTATGGCACAAAGAAAATTTTTTCTCTACAACTTGGAGCAATAATTTCTTGTGGTAAAAAGAACCTACAAAGCATTAAATCGCTCAAGCAAAAGAGTAGAACTCTGTGACAAAATAACTCTGCGGACGACATTTCGAAATTCATCACTTCTAATCGAGACACCGAATTTAGTACAGCGGACGTAATATTGTTATGTAGCTCACACCAGCACAAGAACTCTGTATGAATTTTCGATGTTGTGCGAGAACAGAGTTTCTACTGCTTCTCTGCCCTATATAATTGCTCTATATGAAAATCAACAAAAACCTCCTATCAGCTCTAATAGATCTTCGTGGTGTCATCTTCACCAACCAATAACAGAACAAGGCTGGCCGAAATAATACATTGATTCTCTGCTACGAAAAACTGTGACTCGGGGGCTATTCAGAGTGGCCCAGATGGAAGTAGATGAGCATTGGTTTATTCGATAGCAGCAGAAGCAGTTTGGCGACATTCGAAAGCGCAGCAGTGCCGAGATTCTGTAAATCTAAATGTTGTACCAGCTATGAAGAAGGAAAAAGAACTATGGCGAACAAGAAGAATAGGACGCCGGAAATAAGTAGCACATATTGGCTCTCTGCCATGCCAAATGGCAGCGCAGCGGGTCAATTTTTTTTTCCGTCGTTGCCAAGAAAAAGAAAACCAGTATATTACAGATGAAAAAAAGGACGAGGATGGTAGGCTGTGAAAATAATATACACAAGTTACAGCTAGTGCTTGTGGCATCGTTGCCTCGAGTACTATGGAAGGTTGTGGCACAGTTTTCCTAGCTCTACCTACGAGAAACTGGTTGGAGGCTGTGGCCTCGAATTGTTTGCACTGAGATGAAGATTTTTCCCAGACTAGTCTCATCACTTGAAAAATTGAAAAAAAGCAAAAAATACTTGTCACTGTTTTTGGCAGCTCCTGCCACGTGGCACGTTGCCTGGTTTTTTCTGGAAGGACATCAAGCGTGTTCGGAGGAATATGGATCGCGAGTTGCCTATTCAGTTTCGTGAAGATATGGTGCTGCAAGTAGCGGGCTGCTGCTGGTGAAAGGTGACAAGTAATCACATTAAGATTTTTGCGGCGGTCCAGTGAACAGGCGCTGCTGGTGCCCGGTTCTTACTTTCTTTCGCGGCTTTGCTTGCCGCTCGGGATACCTGGAAAAAGTGATGGCTTGTTGCTGATGATAGAGAGGTAACGAATTGCACGAGTGATGAACAAGATCTAATCAGTGGAATACGAGAATAAAGAACTAGCGCTCCGTCTGTGACGTCTTCATCTAAAAAAAAGTCTTCACAAACCAAGCATCGATAGAACTAGTGCAGTTTCGAATGCGATGTTTTCTTAGTGCCTAGTGTCCAGACAGAGAACAATTAGCTAGCAAGAATAACGAAGGAAATCGAAATTATTACATTTCTCTTCACCCGCGAAGTAAAAATATCCTGAAATCATGCCGCCTGTCCCTGACAACCCCGCGGGCGGGAGCTCTGCCTCCTCGTCCTCGGCAGCCGCCTTGCCGATGAATCCGGATTACCACACATTTGATGCGATACTGGACGGTGCTGCGACATCAAAAACCGGCGACCACGCACCCGGTTCCTCGAGAGGACCAATTTCGACAACATCCTTCCTGGCACAGAACTCCGCCAGCAGGAATAAGAAAAAACCGGTGGACCTCTCGAACCTGCTTCCGGAAAACATGGATCAGATAGACTCAGAGTCGCGCCCCGCGGGAGGAGGGAGGAGTAACAATCTGAAAAATAAAAACTCAGCGGCGCGTAGCGGTCCCTACGGCGCCAAATCTACTACGTCGTCTGGTGCTCCTGCCCAGATGTTGACCACCGCAGGAGAGCAGATGAATACGGCACAGAGAAAGCAGGCCAGTGGGAAAGCGAAAGCGAGGCCGAAAAATAGTAGTAATCTCGGGATGAACAAAAGTTCCACTCGGGGCGGCGGGAATGGAACCTCTTCCAGGACCACGACAGATGTTTACGGGAGTTCGAAACGAAAAATTCATCCCGACACGGTATCATCTGCAAATATGTGCTCTGGGTATGAAAAAGTGGAACTTGTGATGCTTGCCTTGCATTTGCATTTCTGTAAAGTCTGTGTTGCATACTTAGCCGAGGACACAAGCAAAGCGTCTTTTGTCATGCAGATGAAACGGACGCAGCTTCCCTCCTCGATATGCGCACAAATGATGATGACGAACCAGGAGCGGTCTTGTTCTTTCAAAAAACTTGTCATGCTTGGCTGCAGTTAAAGAGATGTGCCAGAAATTTTCCAGAACACGTCGAGAGGACATGTTTGCATTGAATACACGGAGGAGCTTTACAACGCATGGCACGGCGAGCACAACTATGAACAAGAGAAACAGCTCTCCGATAGTCTGAAAAAGTACGCGAATGAAAACATTGACAAGTCCGACCTGCTGCACATGGCTTCGAAGTTCTTGGACATTTTCGACGTGCTGCGGCTCCGCTGCGTCAACAAGGACATGTACAAAATCAAGCCGGATAGCAGGCAGTTGAAAATGAAAATGATCAAGAAGCTCGCCCGCATTTTAGACTTCGGCGCCAACTGTCCCCAGCTGGATTTGAATGTGAAGATGGCAAACGAGTGCCCGGGATTCTACACAAACCACTTTGATCGGGAGGGGACGCCGTATTTTGATAGAATTGGTTTTTTCTTTCTACTGTATGTCGCATCTGTATCAAGAGTGGGTGCAGCTGTCGTGTATCACAAGGAACAAGTCGGGTGTTGTTTTCAGCTGCGGGTTTGTTCAGTACTACCCAGCACAATGTTTTTGACACTTGAATGAAATGTCGACAGAACGAACCCTGTCAGGTTTATGCGCGGTGTCTGCCTGTATACCTCCGACGAGCGAATGCGATGCTCCTGGGTCGAGCGCTTATCAACTGCAAATTGATATGTCTGGGTCTGGAAAGACGCTGCAGCGAATTTGTGTTGCTGAGTTTTGCATGGCAGAGCGATCTTTTGTACGGCGTCCGCGCATCGCAAATTTTGCAGGTGGTATTGCGAGTTCTATGGTGTTTTGCATGACAATCTGAGTTCCACAGCATGACAAAAAAATCAGCTCGATCGTGTTCATGCATCACAAATGCTCGCTATCCTTCAAAGTTCGCATCACAAACCCAGACCGGCATACATATTTGCATTGGATAGCGCTACCTGTTCTCTGATCTGGCGGAGTGGAACCCGGATCCCGCGAAGGAACCTTTCGATATCCATTGCAATAAACATGCCTAGGTCTGGAAACTTGTAATGCTGAGTGGCGATCATGATTGAGCATACTCCTGCTTGCAGCCAAGCATGACAAAATTTTCGAATTCCAGTTCCTCATGCGTAGTGCGCATTAGAAGCTGCGCGTTTCTTGCATGACGGAAGAAGCAGATTCCCTATCCCTTTTGTTGCTGATGCAATACAGATTTTACAGGAATCCAAGACACGCAATACAGGTTCCACGCTACTTCCAGACCCAGACATCTTTGCATTCGATATTCGAATCGCTGAAGCGACTCTGGGACTTTCAGACAAAACGGAAAGTCGGCGGAGTAGCTTCTACTACCCTTTTGCTTGTAATTTTGCTATACTTCTATCTTGGTGTAATCTTCGTCTTCGAATCAGGAAGAATTTTCGGTAATTTGAATTTTTTGTTCGCAAAGTGGTTGCTTGAAGATGCTGTTTGTCATAAGCAGACATGTATGTGCTGTTGTGACTGATCATTTTCGTTCTTCGTTCTTCACAGCGAAGAAGAAGATCATGATGCGGGGAAGAAAATTCAAGAAGCTACGAACGTGTTTTTCTACTA
Organism: Amoebophrya sp. A120; assembly: GCA_905178155.1. Classification (NCBI taxonomy): domain Eukaryota; class Dinophyceae; order Syndiniales; family Amoebophryaceae; genus Amoebophrya; species Amoebophrya sp. A120. Next base: position 3,004,622 of record CAJINV010000012.1, on the reverse strand, counting down.
AAACAGAACGACGCCGTGCCGAATCGCACATGGCAAGTCGAGTTTGTGAAACCGCGGCGGTGGCAGGAGATTGTGCAGGCCAGCTGCCCCTGGAAGGTCAAGCTGCTCGCGCTGGTATGCAGGAAGATAGAAGCTATCGTCTTAAGGCACGTTTCAGTTCCCTTCTGGAATATCAGGACTGGAGAGCTTCGTATAACAGAGGTGCGACTTGGGACAGTCGTTATCCAATGTATGCATGGAGGAGAGACGTCGAGGTCTTTCTATTCAGTACTCTCTGCATGATCCTGCATGTTTTGGCACAAGGAGCGCCACAAGTAGTAACTGCATCACCTTGTTCACGAAATTGTACTGAAGACGATGAAAGTTTTGACTACGGGCATATTGCTTCTACCACCACCACGCCAGCAATCCCACGAAAGTCGAAATTAAGCAGACGCTCCTCAACCTGCTCATGCGCGAGATCGGCCACGAGATGCATCTATTGGGGATTTTACTCGATCCGCTGACACAACCTTTGTAGGGGAGAGTAGAAATAAGGACCAAGTGAAATAAAACGCTTTCTTCTTCGCGCCAGAGGACAGATACAGACCCAGACTCCTGTTTTGGGGAAATAAAAGAATCGAGGGTTGTAATTCCCATAGCAGGAAAACGAGAAATAGGAAGATTCCACGGGAGCAATTCTCCTGTAGTTGCACCTCTATCGGATGGTGACACTGCATGCCGCAGAATCTGGCGCAGTAGATAGAAAAGAGGTTGCCACTTTATTCGAGCCGCTCGAATGCTTCTGTTCCGTCGTTGCAGGAGTGCTTCGTGCTTTTCTTTCCTCCATGTAGAATTTAATACTCCTGTTCTTTTGAATGATCATAGATCCAACAAAGAAAGCGAGAAATTATAGAACATGACGAGGAGCGTAAGTAGTTTAAGATATACAGCTGTTCTTGTAACTGTGAAAGTTCTTGTCGGAGTGTGTGTGACCTCACTGTAAATTTCTCAGAATTTTCTTCCGAGAATCTGCCTAATAGTTCTGCTTCTACCCTGTCTTTTACGTTTTTCCCATTTTTACAGCGACACGACCAGTAAGTAATAATTCAATAGTACTCTAGTAGCGACCATACAAACTTCTAGAAATTTGTGCAGGCTTTGATACAACATCAGTAGTCTTTAATTCAACAAAATTAAGTAGTACAAGTACCACCAACGACAGACACGCCCACCCAATGCCCAACATGAAGCTGCCTTTGAAATGGGGGAAGCAAGAATTGACCGTCGACGTCGAAGAGGGTCTTTCGGTCGAGGATTTTAAATCCCTGGTTTATTCCATGACCATATGCATTGCAAAAGTATCGTACTCGTATAAATGCATTACAAATTTCCTCCGCGTGAGAAATAAAATTTGTAATGCGGATTTACGATACGAAAAAAATGCAACACTTGCATTTATACGAGTGCGATACTTTTGCACAGGATAGACCAACGTGCCGACGGATCGGATGAAATTCCTCGGATTTGCCGGCGGTTTGTTAAAGGATTCGGACGACCTGACGGCAAAAATCAAGAAGCTGAAACCGAATGCGAAAGTGCAGCTGGTATAAGAAGGTCAAGTAAGTAGACACGGAGTTGCACTGTTGAAGATCATTTCTCGAGAATGTAGAGGTAGTTGTGCATCATGCACAATTTATTTTCACTGTTGCTGAAAAAGTTGCAGGAGATAAACGAGGAAAATATAATGTGTCCTGAAACCTTGGTCAACCCGTTCCTCACCATCAAAAAATCTTCGTACTATCAGATCGGCACTGCCGAGGGAAAGGAGATCGAAAAGCCGGCTGAGAAAACGGTTTTCATGGAGGATCTCACCGCGGAAGAAAGGGCAAAAATTTTGAAGGAAAAGAAGATCGAGGTGCTCCCGTGCGGGCTGAAAAATCTCGGGAACACCTGCTACATGAACTCCGTTGTGCAAGTTTTGAAAACGGTGCCCGAGTTCAAGGACGGATTGATTCCAAGCTCCTCCTCCTCCAGTTCTTCCTCCTTCGCGGGCAGTCTCGGCGCGCCCAGCGACGGGCAGTTCGTCACCTCGATGCGGAATTTTTTCAACCAGATGGAGTCTACCACCGACACCGTCACCCCGTTTGCTTTTGTCAACACCTTGCGGCAGAGATTCCCACAGTTTGGCCAGGCTACAGGGAACCCGCCGAACTACCAGCAGCAAGACGCAGAGGAGTGCCTGCGAGAAATGTTCTCGGTGATCGGCAACGCGACGCAAAAGGAGGTGGACGGGAAAACAACGAACATAGTGGACTCCTTGTTCGGGTTCCGGATGAAGAGCCAGTAAGAAAAACAGAAGTCGCATTGTTCAGTGATTAGTAAATGATTACTTGTCATGCGTAAAGAGGCAAAAAAAAAGTGGTTTGTCATGCTTGGAGCCATTAAAAAGGATACCAAATCTACTTCGCTGTATCAGGTACAAGTGCCTGGAGTCTGAGGACGAGCCGCCAGAAGAGCGACAAGAGTCTATCGAAAGGAAAAATCCCCCCTCCCCATATCAAAACGGAATTTCTGATGCTGGATTTGTGTACGCAAATCAGCTTTGCACTGCAGAGAGGCATTGCGACCAGATCCCCAGGCGAGGTAGGGGCGTATGGGTCTAGTTGTTCAGCATGGCAAACGGTTCCCCTCTAGGCCCAACAGCATGACAAATCGCTTCCATGACGGGGCGAAGCTTCTGGCCCTGTCTTCTTGCAAGACAAATGCGACTTGTGACCTCAAACCAGCAACGCAAATTTTCGGAAACATACCTTTTCGATGCGGAGAGGGGGGATTTTTCCTTTTGATAAAGTCCTACCGCTTCTTTGTCTGCCACATGGGCTCCACCACCGAGCCTGTGTCGCACATGCACGAGGGGATTAAACACAGCTTGAAGGAGCACCTGGAGAAAAACAGTCCCAGCTTAGGTAAGTACTGATGATTGCAGCATGATTCATTCCTGTTAATCACAACTTCTGCATCACGGTAATATCATTGGCCATAATGCAAGAGAGGTTTTCACTTTAAGAACATCTTCTGTCATGCTGATGCGCCATCCCAACTTTCACTTTCAGGCCGCCTCGCCCAGTATGAGAAATCTACGTGTATGGCGTCGCTCCCCGACTACCTGTGGGTCCAGTTTGCCCGGTTCGGCTACAAGCAGGCCAACACCGTCGCGGGCACCGAGGCCAGCGCGGTGAAGATGGTGCGGAAGTGCGCGTTTAGCTCGACGCTCGACGTCTACGACTACGCTTCCGCAGACTTGCAGAAAGATTTGTCCGTGGGCCGGCTGAAACTCCGGGAAAAGCGGGAGGCCGAGGTGGAGGCAGAGCAGGAAAAAATTAAGAACTTCGGAAAGGAAGAGGAAGAGAAGAAAGAGGCAGGTATTAAATAAACAGTTTACTGTATCATACTTGTCATGCATAGATGGCCTAGTTGTCCTTGTCACCACGATGAAAAACTTGTCATGCAAAAATGACTACTAGCTCTACTTTTGTCATGCAAAATTTGCAATACCACCTATATCGCAGTTGTTCCCATGGAAGTCGACCAGAAAATGAAAGACTTCCACACCGGGCAATACGAGCTGGTCGGTATCGTGTCCCACAAAGGCCGAAGTCTCCAGGGCGGCCACTATGTGGGGTGGGTGAAGAACCACTCCGCAGATGGGAAAGACTACAAGGACGACCAATGGGTACAGTTTGTGCAGTGGTTTCTGCATCAGAGATTTTTTCTGAGTTCTGAACTCTGCATGGCAAAGGCGAGTAATTCGTGAATTGGTTACATTAGTAGATGCTGTGCAATACAAATCACAACAGCTCCTGTTCGACGATGAGGATGTGCTGCAATACGAGTGGAAGCAGATCACCGGAATAAATCTGGACCTGCAGGGCGGCCGCGCGGATACGCAGATCGCCTACATGTGTCTCTTATCAAATGTAAAAATGTCATCTGGGTCTGGAAGAATCCGAACTTGTGATGCGTGTTGCGGATCATACAAAAATCTGTGTTGCATGACTTGCAAAAGGTCCCCACTTCTGGCCATGTTGAGAGGGCATTTCTCATGCAGAATAGGCATCACCAAGGGGCTGCAGAACCTGTGATGCTAGGCCCTGCATTCCAGACCTGGCGGAGCTTGAAAAACTGCATGACAAATCTCGGAATCTTCCAGACCCAGACATTTGCGCATTTGATATCTCTACAAGCGCATCTCCTGCGTGATGCCGGACACGCCGCCGAAAAGTTTCGACATTGTCATGGAAGACAAAAACGCGAAAAAGCCGAAAACCGGGTGATAAAGCGTTGCTTCATCGATGAGAAATAACAACCGATGCACCGCATAACCGGTTGCAAATCATCATCGTTCGCATCTGGCAGTGTAGAGTCCTTAACAATTTTTCAATGTACACAGCAGCGACGAGAAGCGCTGGAAAGATAAGCTCGAAGACAAACGATTTCAACCGACGCGACTTTGGTATCATAGTAGCAGGCAAAATAACACTTCAGGAAAGGATCTTGACCACAGCAGGCAAGCACCTTGTTGATTGGTACTTATCCGCTGTTGCTGCATACGGAGCAGGCGCAGTGAACTGTGTTCATCAGACGCCGTAATTGGGACTGTTATTTGCGTCAATTTTTCCAGCACTGTAATCGTTTTTCTGTGAATCGTTTAAGGTAGATTCATTCGACCTCCGAGCGCAGTTTGGCGTAAAAAAGAACCTCCAGCTGTAGAACTTGCAACCACGTATTGGTCCACTGCGTTCAGTAAGTATCCGCCGAGATGAACGAGACATTAATCTCGTGGTTTACCAGTTTCCACCGCCGAATATCGAGAAGATGATGCTTTTTCTATAGTTGATTCGTTTGTTGACACTGCATTGTTATGGTTTCACGAGCGGCATAATCAATATTCGTTGAGGCACACTCACAAGTACTTCTGCTGTTTGAGCTGGAAGTTTTTGCGAGCTGCGAATTATCGGGTGAGAAAAAGAAATTTCTGCTACCAGCAGCCTGAGCAGTTACCTTGCAGGGAGCAACTGCAACTACTTACGGGAAAGAGTTTTTGTCGCAAATTTTTGATTTGGTGCTAGCAACTTCTGTGTAGTACTATCGAAATAAAGACATCACCATGGCCACCTCGCGCAAACGAAAACGGCCGGCGCGCACCGTTCGCCTCGTGCAAGAATTACGACGCCGACGGCGTAAAGAACCGGAGCTCCAGTGCGTGAATTTTTGTCGGGATTTATTCTAAAGACAAGCCAAAGCTTGACCAAGACATGAAAGCTCCAGGAGTTGTACTAGCACAACCCTCTGGACAAGGTGGTGGCTCAGGTGGAGCCATGGCACCAACACCGATGAAGCCCAGCTTCGCCCAGTCGCTGTCCAAGGACCAGCGGCAGCGATTGGAGCGGGCTTATTTGGTGGTTTTTCTGCTGTTTTTCCCCATCTTGTTCTTCATCATCGTGCTGGTTACGTCAGAATCCACGACCCTTGCGACCTGGATTTTTGTCATCCTCACCTGCTGGCTGCTGTTTCTCAGTGTGTATCTGGTGTACAAAAAGCACCGCGTGCAGGAGAAATTTGAGGCGGAGAAAAACGCGTTTTTGCGAAAACTGAAGCTGAAAGACGACTTCTACGAGGAGAGGGTAAAGGATTTGGAAACGCAGCTGGAGGAGATCGCGGAAGGAAATGAGGAGCACCGGGAACAAATGCAGGACGACTCGGAGGTCGATTCTGCGCTCGAAGACGACAATTTCCGTCGGGGAAGAACCATGAAAAACAAAAAAGCGAAGAACCTGCGGAAAAATCAGCAAAACTTCGTCCCCGATGAGGACCAGTCTTCCGATGTTAGCTCGGAGACGAGCGGGCGGGCGTTTGAGCGGGGACTGCGGGGAAGGAATCCTTTTCAAAACGATCACGCTGGTGGCCCTGGTTCGCAAGCCGCGCAGCAGCAGCAGGAGAAACTGGAGCAGGAAAACACCGAGTTGAGAAAGCAACTGGAAACGCTCGAGTTGATCAAGGAAACGCTCGAGACAGAGCTGGTATGCATTGCAAAAGTATCGTACTCGTATAAATGCATTACAAATTTCCTCAGTATGGGATAATAAAATTTGTAATGCGGATTTACCTTAAGACCAAGATTTGTAATGCATGTTTGCAATTACTACGAGCGCGATACTTTTGCACAGCACAGCTTGTGGAGCTCAACAACGAGTTGGAAGAGAAGGACGCGCAGTTGGCCGCGGGCGGTTCCTCCTCCGCTGGCGTTTTGTCGCCGGAGCAGAATGATGAAAGGGGAGGCGGTTATGACCACGACCTGAGTGCCAGGCGAGTAACCTCCGGAGCCGGATCTACTACTTCGCCGGCGATGCAGCTCACGGACGAGGGGGGAAATAAAGGAAAAGGTGCTGCAGAGCAAAACGCCGAAGTAGAGTTGCAGCTTCTCCGCGAGGAATTGCAGGCGACGACCCAGGAGAGAGAGACCGCCGTGGCGGAGCTGGAGATGGAACTGCAGAATAAATCAATGAAGTACGAAAACATGCTTAGCGAGAAGGAAAATATTTTGCAGGACCTGCGGTTGCGAGTCCAAGAGTTGGAGGAAGAAAATGAAGAAGCGACTCGGTTCAAAACCGCAGTGCTGCAATTTGAAGAGGAAAACGAGAGGTTGAAGTCGAAGGTGAAAGAGCTGGAGCTCCAGGCGCAATTTACCAGCAGAAATAATATGACAATGAACAAATCTTCGCCCGCGACAAGGGCAGCAGCTGCGCAAGAGCGCAATCCAAATGATAGCCACTCTTTCGAAGAGGACGACGACTTCCACGAAGGCCCCTCGGTCGCGTTTGGCACGAGCGTGCTGGCGCCGGTCGAGAAGAGCCCGCGGTTGGAAGATTTGCACCGTATTCAGGAGTTGGAGCTGTTACTCGAGGAAACCAAGGCGGAGCTGGCGAATAGTATCAAAAATGTCGGAGGGGGCATCAAGAACAGCACTTCTCCAGGGGGTGAGCCAGGAGCTGGTGATCATCATCTTGTTCTCGATCATCCGCCCACCAGTCCTGCTAGAAGTACAACATCAACCAAGAGCCTCCAACACCTGGATAGTGTGATGAAGCGGCAGTACCAGCGGAAAATCACGGAATTGCTGAACGAGGTCGAGGCGAGCGAGAAAAGGCACGAGGAGTTCCGTCGGGAGTGCGAAATGAGAACGGCTGAGCTGGAGCATATCAAATGTAAAAATGTCTGGGTCTGGAAGAATGCAACTTGTCATGCTAAATCTGAAGCATGCAAAAATCTGTGTTGCGTGATTACCAAAAATCGTCCAGTTTTGACCAAGTCGGGAGGGATTTTCTCATGCAGGATAGGCATGAGAGACATCGCACAGAATCTGTCACGCTAGGTCCTGCATTCCAGACCTCATGGGTCATGGAAAAGCTGCGTGACAAATCGCGCATTCCTCCAGACCCAGACACTTTTACATTTGATAAAGCAGGATTTCATGCGAAAATTAACGGAACTGGAGATGAGGGGCAGGGGTATCCAGCAGAGCAGTTCTACACACCAGCAACTCGAAGAACCCCATCTCGGGTCGAGCGGTCAGCCGCCGAGATTCACGAAAAGGTCGACCACGGCGATTTTTGCGGTGCTGGACAGCGGCGAGAAGGAGAGCTCCAACTCTGAGGAGGGAGAAGGTGCAGCGCCAGAGGGAGAAGGCCGCGGGGACGAGATGAACAATCTTCTGTCCGAGAGCAACAGTTCCTCGCTCGGGTTTTCCATTTCCGGTGGAGCGCTGGCTGAGGGTCGTGTTGCAGGAGTAGCCCCGGGTGGACGAGCAGACAGTGATCAAAACACACAGCTGCAAGAGCTGCAACCTGGCAGTGCAAACCCAAATCCTCCGTCCTCACCAGCTTCCCCGACGAATTTCGAGCAGCTCCGGTTTGAGGAAGCACTCAGCCAGCAACAACGCCGGATCTTCCAGCTGACAAATGACTTGTCGATTCTGAAAACGTATCAACTGCAAAAATGTCTGGGTCTGGAAGAGTGCATGTTTGTCATGCTTGTCTGGCATGACCCTTAAATCTGTCATGCACGTTACCCAAAAGCGCCATTTTTCTGTCATGCAGAGCCGCAGTTTGTCATGCAGAATAGGCAGCACCGACCTAGGAGCTCAGAAACTTGTCATGCTGAGCCAGCATTCGTAGCCTCATCATGAGAAGCCACCCAGCATCACAAGTTTCGAGACCCAGACATTTTTGCAGTTGATAAAACGAGACTGCAGCAGAAGGAGGACTTGCTTTTGGAAAATGAGCAAGAATTCTTCAAGGAACTGCAGGAGATGGAGAATGTGAAGCAAGAAGAGATTTTCAAGACCGAGCGCACTTTCGAAACGAAGATTGCATTGCTGACCGACTCGGTGCGGAACAAGTCTGACGAGGTGAAGGAAGTGGAATCGCGGCTGTTCAAGCAGAGCGAGGAAATCGTCAAGCTGAAATTGCTATGCTTTGCAAATATGTCTGGATCTTCTGGAAAGTTGTGATGCTAATGTCCGAATAGTACGCAACCTGTATTAGGGAGGCACGCATGCCAAGATTCAGAGCGGCTATGTCTAGCGTGAACCTCCGCATGACAAATGGCCTTTTTGCATGACAAGCAATAACAAGTGGCACTGTAGCGCACCAAGCATGGCAGATCTTTCTGTCTCGTCGCCCAAGCATGGCAGCCTTGCATTTTTCCAGCCCCAGACATACTATTTGCAATGCATAATTGCAGATAGAAGAAATGAAGGAGACCTACAACACCAGCTCCTTCCTCGATGTATAACCTGCTCAGGTGTTACAATCTCAAACGTTACAATAGAATCTGAAATCTGTGTTGCATGAAGTGCATTATCTAGCCAACTCCCATAGGATTGCGCATGACAAGTTCTGGAGTCCCAATCCGCGCTACACTCTAACGAGATTTGTATTGCAGAAAGTGGAACGCTGTCCGAGTCTGTCATGCTCATCATGCCACCCAGACTCTATTGGAACGTTTGAGATTGTAACGTTTGAGCAGGTCATACGATGTGGGCGCGGTTTCCGCCGCCGCTGGTGGCGTGATGAACACAAGTGTACTAGTCGCGGGTGCAGCGGTATCCAAGAAAAAAACTGTGTAAGTGTAAATCTGTGATGTAGAAAATGCAAAACAGTTACACTTGTCATGCTCGACATGCATGATCGGCTCGCTTCCTGTGTGTTTTCCCTTCCTATCTGCGCATCACAAGTTTTTCCTGTCATGGCAGACAGACCTGTGATGCTGTTTTCCCAAAAGACTTGCACTGACAAAGCTTTTTCCTTGCATAAGCGGGCGGCGCGGCGCCTGTCAACAGAGTCCAGCCTCCCCAAACCTCTCCTCACGGTAGTTCGGCAATATTTTCAAATCGGAGCAAAAGCAATTTCCTCACGGTAGACGTTTCGCAGCAGTCCGATGCTGTAGTTCCCCCTCACTCCCCGAAGTACGAGGCCGACCGCTTGGCCTTCCAGCGCATGTGTGAATCCATTGGGATGCCCGTCTCGCCCAGTCGTCCCTCCTCGCCGTCGGGCAGTCCAAAACACGCCGGCAGGGGAGTGAGAAGCACAGGTCGTGGGAGCAATAGCTTGATTCCGCCGAACACCTCCTCTAGCGAGGAAGAGGCCGGGCTATTACTAGAGGAGTCACTCTTTGGCGATAGCGCTGGGAATGCAACTGCGGTTGGAACTACGGAAACTTATGGAGGACGTGGCCAGGATCTCCTGCAAGTCGAGTCCGCGCTGCTGTGGTACTACTACAAGCGCAACTCTCTCACCGAGGGGTCGCTTATGCATGATCGCAAAAGTACTTGTAAATCGCACCAACATGGTATTCTGCATGTGCAAGGGGGCAGCACGGCCACAGGAGATCTAGCACGTTAGTACTCTTTTTGTATTAAACCTACATTTGCGTAGTTTTGAATACATGCACATGCAGTTTACCCTAGATCTAGAAGTGCGATATTACATCTTTTGCGATCTGCATGTCGTTCGTGAAGGGGCCCTTTTTCCGGCGGGAGATGAAGAACTTGCAAAAAAGCTTGGACGATTTCTACCACCCTGACACGCTGGTGAAAATCAACACAGTTATTTCATCCTCCTCCTCATCATCCAGCACCACGCAGAAAGGCGGTGTCGGCAGCCCGAGGGCCACTGCTGGAATTCGTAGTAGCAGTGCCGTAAGTCAACATCTGTTTACCGAGCAGTCCTCTTTTCTCTCCATCACGCGGGTCTTCCCCGATACGGAATCCTATGCCGCCGCATTCAAGGACGATAATAACGACCGTCTGAGCTTCGACGTGGCGTTTGCGGAAGAGGAAAAGCTGCACCAAAAACGGGACCAGGAACTGCAGCTGCAGAATTTGTTGCCGAGCGTCTCTAGTAGTACAACTCCTGGCGTGCTGTTTCCGGAACAAAGTAAGGATCGGGCGGGGTTTGACACGACCCAAAGTCAAATCAATGCGGCGGAACTCCACGTATGAATTGCAAATGTGATGTAGTGTGGGTCTGGAAGATTGTCATGCAGGTTTATTCATTTTCATCGGAAGATGCGGATGTGCCAAGAAGAAGTCTGGAATTCAGTAGGACCTAGCATCACAGATTCATCTCCAAAGCGTTTGCATTGCCTGTCCTGCATGAGAAGCGTCGTCTTTGCTTGGCCAAAAATCGGCACCGCGCAACGCAGATTTCTCCGTGACGCACAGGACGCATGACAAGCGAGCCCAGACCCAAAGTGAAGATATTTGCATTTGATACCACTCCGGGGCCGCCACGAGCCAGGACGAGTCTTCCTCCGAGAGTCGGGACAACAGCGGGAGCCTTCATGCCCTCGGTGCGACGAAAAATTCTAGTTCTGCGAAGCACACAGTGCAAATCAAGTCGCACGAGCTGCTGCACCGGAGCCAGTAGGAAGTGTAAAAGCATCGAGCTAGAAGTACTAATAATTGCACTACATATTTTTAGCTCAGCATGATGACAAAATGGATTTTGCCATGTTGATTTAGTTCAGGAACAAGGAGATTTGTAGTGCATGGCTGCGATTACTAGTACATCGGATGCTTTCGCACAGGATAGGCAACAGATCCAGAATTTGGAAACGCGGGTGCTGTTGCAGAATGCGGCGCTGGTGAAAGCGAGGGGATTCCTGCGCCGGCACGATGTGAAATTGCGGGATATCAAATGCAAATATGTCTGGGTCTGGAAGACTGCAACTTTGTCATGCTTGTCTGGCATGACTCATAAATCTGTAATGCATGAGCAGGATAATGGCCTCTTGCCTGTCATGCAAAAACGCAATTTGCCATGCAGAAAACGAAACTGTAGTTGAAAAATTTGTCATGCTTGGCTGCGTATTGCAGTCCGCCCACCAGTCACATTTTAGCATCACAAGTTTCCAGACCCAGACATTTTTGCATTTGATACGGGAAGTAGTCGAGCAAAAAAACGCGGTGATGGCAAGCGAACGGATATTACAATGAAAAATGTCCCCTCTCCATATCAAAGCAGAAATCTGTGATGCAGATTTGTGGCCACAAATCAGCTTTGTGATGCTAGAGGGCAAAAGATGCGGACTGTAGTGCTGTCGAGCGTGGGAAAGCCTTGCAGCTCCAGGATGACAGGAGGCAACTGGAAGTGGGAAACAGCATGACAGATTGCCTGCAATTTAGGCCGCAGCTTCGTCTCTTGGCCTTCTAGCAATACAAGTTGATTTGTGTACTCAAATACAGCATCACAAATTCGCGCATCTTCCGTTTCCGATATGGGGTGGGGGCTTTTTTCACTTTGATAACGGAAAGAGTTTGCGGACCAGCTGGCGCAGAGTGACAGGGAGAAACAAGAGGCGGAGGCGCAGGTGGAAGAAGTCAAAAGGAGGGAGAAAGAAGGTAGTTATAGCTGTATAGGCTTTTTTGCGCCGTTTATGTGTATAGCGAGATGTTGGTGTTACGAAGAAGTACTTACTGTACCCCTCCTGGTGAGAACAAGGGATCGCGTTTCTGCTGTTCTGTCCCCCATGACCACTGGCGTCATTTCGTTTCCATATGATTAATTGAAATTGAGCCTCTGCGTTTTCCTTGAAATATTTTGAAAATGGGGAAAAAACCACTTGAAAAAATTACCAGCCCTGCTCCTTCTCGATGCCTTTGCCGCGTCAAAGCTGGACGACCCTGACCACTTGGAGAAGAGCACCACAGAGGAGGAGGGGGAGGAGGGCAGTTTTTCTGTTCTGAGTAGCGCAAGAAGTTGCACTTCGGAAGGTGACGGTACGACACTGGAGAAAATTCTGTTCGCTACCAAGAAGCTATCATACCAAAAAGTGTCAACGTTAACGGAATTTGGCATGCAGGAATGCACGAGAAATGTATGATGCCCCAAGTTGTATTGCATAGCATGCATGATAGCGAAAATTTGTCATGTATGACTGCAATGCCCCAAAGCCGTTAACGTTAACACTTTTTTGGTTGAGAGTGGCAGCTAGAAGGACTGGCGGTGAAGTTTCCCGCCAGGACGGGAGGGCCGGCAGCAACTACAACATCAGTGCAGCACGCGCACAAAGCCACCGTCGACCGTTTTGTGGCTGCGCTAGAGGAGAAGTTCGCTGTGGTTCAGGACGATGATTATCCGGAGCAGATGCAGAACATGTCTGGGCAAGAGCACGAGGGTGCCGGGAGTCCGCTAGTAGAACAGGAGGGAGTGCAGCAGCAGCAGCAGCAGCCTTCAACGTTCTTGCCGAGTGAAAACAGTACGAGGGGAAAGCCCTACTCCCCGTCCCCAGATAGGGGAAATTTCGTGTGAAGAGCAGGGAAGAACCGACGAGTCTACCGCGCATGCTTTCAGGTTGCGAATAAAAGAAAGCGCCCCATCGGTCGCGTTTCATACCGGCTAATAAGTTGATATCATAGGGCAGTGGTGTCGTGCTCTGTGCTAAATTTTTCCAAGCGAATGAACCGCAGGTATAGGTCGGGCGTTGTGAGCAAATTCCACACCATTTCTCACAAAAATGTTCACATCAACAGAGGTTGTTTATTTAGACGTTTTTGGTCAGCATCGAATTAGAATTTCTTCGTTCGTTCGTTTGCTAGACAAATAAAGAAGATCAATTTAGTCAAGTCTTACTGTGTGATCCGTCGACCGTCGTGCATTTATTTCCAGCAAACACTCGTCCTGCGGATGTTAAAGTTTTGTCCACCTTTAGAGGGTCGTCGTTTTTTCCATTCCAGTACTGCTCTCGTGGTGCCACCGTGATTTTTTTCCCATCCTCTCGTTCACATGGGGATACTGGGTCGTCACTGAATTCAGCCTCGTTCTCGAAGATTAGAATTTCGTTTGTACAGCAACTCTAGTCTTCTTGCTGTCGTTAAGTGCAGTAATGATAATTCTTTACCCTTGTGGTGGAGAACGAAAAAACCTCCATACAAGTTCGTGTAATTCGTGTTTTTACCATTCCTATCTCGCAGGACCAACGGTTGCTTCCTTGTTTTCTAAAACTGCTTCCACTTGTACAGCCCTAGTAGGGTAGTTCTTCACAAGCTAGTTTCATCATCGACTGTTACCATTCTATTTTTCCATTTTCCCTCACAGCAGGCCTCGTCTTGACGGCGAGCTTTTTTTTTCGTCTAGCCGACGACGTAAAAAAATCTAAATTTGATAAAAAGAGTTGCACAGTGGAACAACCACTACAGGGTTGTTGGGATCATATAAAACTTCACTTTGAACAAGAAGAAAATCGAGCACCAAATATATCATGACGGGCGGCTCGACGTATATTTTCACAAACGGTCTGATTGACCACGTTTTGCGAAACCCGGTGCACTACCCCGGACCCCACAACTATGGAACTGTCAGGATTGAAATTAACAAAGTTGAAAGAATTTGTGATGCATAAAATCTATACCAGTTGGACCCACAGTTTCAAATCGGTGCATGACAAATTTTCCTGGCCTCTGAAGCAAGTCTGTCATGCTGTTTAGGGAAAGATGGCTGCTCCCTGTCATGCTAGTCAGCAGCCTAATTCTTGACCCGTACCAGCACTAGAATCTGCCGCCCTTGCGCCTTCGGCAATAGAGTCAGTCTTTGTGTCGCATTTTATGCATGACAAATCATTTCAACTTTGTCGATTTCAACTCTGACACATCCATAACAACGCGAAGTCGTCGCGTACCACCCGAGGGCTGCCGGAACTCGAACCCTACCGGTATGAACTGCAAAAGCATCGTACTAGCATAAATTGCATTACACATTAGCCCAACATTACAAATTAAATTTGTAATGCTGTTTTGCCTTGAGAAAGAAATTTGTAATGCATAAATGCAATTACTACGAGTACGATACTCTTGCAGTGGATAACCGCCAGCTGGAGCTGATTTGGGACGGGGTGGGCCGGTACCTCAAGGTTTCGATCGAGAAGGGGCTTTCTGTGTACATCTCGAAGTTTATCCGGAGAAAAAAATTTTTGTGTTACTTGCGTTCTTTGCGGTTTTTGTGCATAGGAATTCTTGTATGAAACAGCGCACTATGCTAGTATACTGTGTGTACAAACTTCGCAAGTTTTTGCTATGCAAAACAGCATGACAATGAATTCCGCAGGCGTAACTAACACGTCTATTCACCGTAATAAAGTTCGGCACAATCAGTTTCCGCTCACACCTGCAGGACGCGCAAACCAAATACAACCGACAGTTGCTGCTGGAGCCGTATTTTCAGGTATAAAACTTCCTCGACTTTTTAATTTCGCGTGTGGTACAACAACTGCTATAGTTAGTACAACTGGATTTTTGCATGGTTTTTGTGGAGTTTCTCATGCGGAATGGGGAAGAATGGACAATTTTGTCATGGTGAAATAAACTGAGTATAGGTGAAATTGAAATGTGAACGTACAAAAAAACAGCCCTGTGACGAAATGAAGGAGCACTTGACCAAGAAGGTGATCAAAGTCGTATGCGTTGCAAACATGTCGGGGTCTGGATCTGTGATGCAAAGTCTGCATGATAGGTAAAAAATTTTCGGCGATCATTGCAGTTTGTAATGCTAAATTCACATCATGATGCCTTCGCGATCGAAAATAAACTTTCTTGTGGTCGTGTGCTCATGCCGATGAGCAAGAAGCCGCCGGTACCGCTTTCGTGACAATAAAGTTCGTTCTTGTAATACTAATATCCGGACCTCCCAGACATGATATTTGCATCTGATACCTCGTAACGGAAAACGGCGCTCCCCCAACGGGCATCTACGACATCCCAGCCCGGGTTTCCTACCTGAACGAGAAGCCGATTGTATTACAATGAAAAATGCCCCCACCCCCTAACTTGGGAGCATTTGTATTGCAAACCTTTGCACATGAAACATTCGCCCTCTTGCATCTATCAGCATCACAGATTTTTTCCAATCGTGAGTAGAAAAAATTTGTATTGCGCAAGATCCCAGCAAGAGCGGCGCTTGTCATGCAAGCAATGCGATGTACGCCTAGACTCTGCATCAGAAAGATTCATAGTCCTTTCATGCATGACAAGAGGTTTTCATTCGGAGACTTTGCATCACAAATTATTGCAACTTTGGGGGTGGGGGCTTTTTTCACTATGATAGATTGCGGCGGTCTGCTACCTCCCGCTGAACGTGGTGCATTCGGGCGTGCGGGCCTTGTTCTTATCAAATGCAAAAATGTCTGGGTCTGGAAACTTGTGATGCTGGGTGGCGTATCATGAGGAGACCGCAAGTGCTGGCTCAGCATGACAAGTTTCTGAGTTATTTCGAGGTGTTGCCTGTGTTGCATGACAAACTGCGTTTCTGCATGACAGAAAGATAGGGCTCTTGGGTAATGTGCATGACAGATTTATGAGTCACGCGAGACAAGCATGACAAACTTGCATTCTTCCAGACCCAGACATATTTGCCTTTGATAGTTCTCCGGGATTCTCGATTTAGTGGCGCGCAACTACCCGCTCCGACTGGAATTTAACGAAGTTTGCCGGGTGAGTGTGTTTTTTTTCTCTATTTTGCCGGACTAGTTGAGTTGCAGTTTGTCATGCTCACTGATACCATCAGAACTTGTGGTCGTCGCTTTGTAACTCTAGAAGTCTTATCAACATTATCTTCATAGAAGTTCATGAAGCTCTCAACAATTACAGATCGACCTCGTGGACCGAACTTTCAACTACGAATTCTACCCCTTCGTGCACGCTTATGGGAGTGTCAGAATTGAAATCGACAAAGTTGAAATAACTTGTCATGCATAAAATCGATACCAGTTGGAAGCCCAGTTTCGAAGCGGCGCATGACAAATAATTTTGGCACCAGCTAAATCCAGTTTGTCATGCTGTTTAGGGACAGAAGGCATCTTTTGTCATGCTACTTTAGCAGCTCTATCGAAGACCCCAAACAGGCTGACAGTCGGCCTTACTTGCCATCCCTGCAAGACAGTCACTTCGTGCCTTGCATTTTATGCATGACAAATCATTTCAATTTTGCCGATTTCAGTCCTGACGCTTCCATAACGCCTCTGCGAAGTTTCACGGCGACAAGTTTCTGGGGAAGATTCACGAAGTGCGGAAGCCGCTGCACCTAGTCGGCGAGTCCACGCTACGATCGATGACGCACCTGCGCCCTGACTCGCGGGAAGAGGAGAAAAAACGGGCGTACACGACCTTGTTGCGCAACTACAGTGGAGATCTGAACACCATCTCCAAGATCCATCCACAGAAGACCCGGGACCACGTCGGGTACTAAGCAGTAGAGCAAGGGTTTTTTTTATTGCAGGTCGTGTAGTCGTGGATCCTGCTGGTGACGATGAGGCCTCCTGTTGTGCTCGCTAGGTAAGTCTTCCTTCTTCACGCTGTCATCTGTAAAATCCCAAAAAAAAACATCCACTGTTTGCGACTTTGAAGTATTTCGGCATCAAGCAAAGGTTTTTGTTTTGATTTGATACACTAGAAATAAGTCTCCGTCTGCGACGGAGAGAGTACAAGAGAAGAATCTGTTTTTGTTGTAAATACGGCTTGCCAGGATCAGGATTTTTCTTATTTGACAATTTTCACTTGCACCTTCTTTGGACTTTGATATGACTTTATTTTATTCCATTTGAACAACAACAAATTCAAATTGCAACTCATCACCTGTAACACTACAACTTGTTTCTTGTTTCGCATGATTTGACGCAATCGCTGCATGGCTTTGCGCCCAGCGGACGAGTTTCCTTTAAAAATGTTTGGACAATATTAAGACACCTGTATTTTAAGACGTGCTTGAAGTTGTCCAATGCTTTATTCTCCAAGGTGCAACTTGCTTTCGATATCACACACCTGTATAGAAAATGAAAAGAGCTTGCGACCTCTGTTGTCAGAAATCCATACTGGGAGAGGATGACTCAAATGGACACTGTACAAAGACCAACAGGGTTGACATTGAATATTCTTTCGCAAGCATACAGAATAAAAAAGGCATGCAAGGCATGTCGTGCATAATTGTCATGCTAGCTCGGGTTTCCGATTCCGAGCGTCGTCCTTCACGATAGATAACCAGTTATGTTCGCAAAAATACCACGACAACATGGTAGAAGTTGAAAATTTTCCCAATGGGCACCATGGAAATGGCAAGAGTGCTATCTTGCTGGACTTGGAAGTAGAGCCCAGCTGGCTATGGTGTTTTTTTCTTCCCGTGGATCACTTCGTGATTCAGATGATGCAACATGTTTTTCGTTGATCACATGACTGTAGGTGAAGGTCGGGCCGCTAAAAAGATAAAACGGAGCAAATGACAAGGCCTCCGACGCAGGATCGTCTTTCCGAACGGAACGCTTTCGGTCTTTTTTTTCTCGGAACGGTCGAGTAGTTTGAATGAGAAGTAGCCGTAGATCGTATTAGGTGTTGACGAAGGTGGTCGCAAAGACAAAACACCACGCAGGTAGTTTTACGCACTACTACTATCACTATCATCTACTTGTTCAACGACGTAGAAGTTGCAAGTCTGTGCAAAAAAACGCTTGTCGACCCATATGCCAGAGTTGTTGTCCGCGTCCGCCGTCGCGCCCACGACCATGCCGGCTGGCCAAGCAGCTCGGGACCGATCCGGAAGCCCGGACCGGGACGCGCGAGTGGGACGGAAAAGCGAAAATTTGGCCTCAAGTACAACTAGACCAGTCACGCAGCTGCACCCGCAGTTGCACCACCCGTATGGAAGCCTCAGGTTGGAAATGCTCAAAGTTGAAATGATTTGTAATGCATGAAATGCGACGCATAGAGTGCCTGTATTGCAGAGCACGCAATTGGGGCTGACTATTGTCCTGCTACGGGTTAAGGATTGGGCTGCTGACTAGCATGACAGAAGGGCACCCCTTTGCACTGAACAGCATGACAGACACGCTTTAGGTGCCCCAGAAATTTGTCATGCGGCGACTAGAAATGGGGCGCCAACCGGAGTCGTTTTTTTGCATTACAAATTATTTCAACTTTGACAATTTCCAACCTGAGGCTTTCATAACTCGAACGCCCGCGCGTGGCACGAGCCCACCATTGACGCAAAGCACTTGGTGTACCCGATCTTTGTGCACAACGGCAACAGCGACGTCGACATCGCGGGGTTTTCTCCCAACAAACGGTGGGGTCGTGGCGCTCAGTCGAGTTCTTCAAGAAGCCCGTTTTCCTCTCTGGTCTCCCACCTGCGGTATTTAGTGGAGAAGTGCCAGCTGAAGGCGGTTACGCATTTCAAAAGTGCCACAAGACATAGTAGTACTCGTAGAACTGAAAAATTGCATTATTGCATGACAGATCGCGTCTTCTCTGACCAGAAGCAGAATCTGCACGACAAGTTACCGTTTTTGTTTTTTGCAGAAACATTTCCATTTGTAATGCTACCTGGACTACTATGTTTCCAATGCGGCACTTTTGTATTGTATAGCCGTGATGCTCTTCGGGGTGGTTCCTGACGGCGAGAAAAATTGCACCGGGGACGCCGCGGCGGAGGTTTTTTCCAAGACGGAAAATCCGGTGGAACGCTGTTTGCAAACTCTGAAAGCAACTTTCGGCGACCACCTTCTTCTGATGGCGGACGTGTGCCTCTGTGAATACACGGACCACGGGCACTGCGGAATCTTGAAACCGAGAAACACACCAGAAACAAACGACTCTCCAATTTGTCCCGCGGTTGTGACCTCCTCAGGTGGTAGCAAAAGCAGTGCGCCGTCAGACCCGACGGTGATCGACCTGGAAAAGACGACCAACAGACTCGCGGAGATTGCCCTTTCCTACGCCACGCACGGGTGCGATTTTGTGTGTCCCAGCGACATGATGGACGGGCGAGTGGTGAAAATTCGGCAGAAACTGAACGAAGGGGGATTTTCCCACGTGGGAATTCTGTCGTACACCAGCAAGAAAGCCAGTACCAGCCTGTACAACCCCTTTCGCAATGCGGTGGCCAGTTGTTTCAAGGGCGACCGCAAGCGGTACCAGCAACCCGTTGGGGCCTTCAAATTAGCGCAGAAATCCTTCCAGCGGGACATCGCCGAGGGAGCGGACATTGTGTTGGTCAAGCCCTCTTTATTCTATGCCGACATCATAAAATCCTACGCGGAAAAGGAAGTCTCCCTCGTGGCGGCCTACGTGGTCTCCGGCGAGTACATATCGTATTCAAAAACGTCCCCACGACCACATAGTTGTATATGCAAATCTGCATGCTGAAAATGTTCCTCATGCGGAGCCCCATGAGAAGCATTTTCTAGTCGTGTTTTGGAATTTGTCATGCTCCAAGCAGCATGAGATACTAGATCTGTGATGCTGCTGAACTACCTCAAACAGCACTACAATACGAGTCCAAATTTGTCATGCAAAACAGCCAAAGCGTGTGGATTTGTCTAGCCGATTCCCCATATTGACTATGGTGTGGGGACGTTTTTACATAGGATAGTACAAGATGCTCTTCGACTACGGGACGGCTTGCGACTGCTTGAAGGACGTGGTTCTGGAGGCGCATGTGTCCTTGTTGCGTGCCGGCGCGGACATACTCATCACCTACTACACGCCCCAGATTCTGATGGACCGGTTTGATCTCAAGTCGGATTTTGATTGGGCGGGTACTACTTAAAGGAGCGTGCTGACCTGATTTATTTTCAGGAGTAGCTGCAAGTGGTTCTTGTGGCTTTTTGCACCTGGACCTGTCTAATAATTGTTTTTCACCTTCAAGTAGAACGAGAAAGACTCTACTTAACGTACAGCATCTCCACCTGCACCAGGAGGCCTGTAGTTGTACCTTCTTGGCAATCTTCTTCTGGAGACTTCTGCATCAAGAGACCGATACGGAAGAAAGTGATTGAACAAGATCGGAATGTTTTGTTCTTTGACAAGACGTGGGAAAAGAAAGAAAAAGCGCAAGGAATACTATTCGATAGTACGCAGAGCAGGCGTTTTTGTCTCCATTGCGACAAACCTCCTCCAGCGCCACTGGTAGCTGCTCGGAATTTTTTACACACTTGTTTGTCCTCGTGTGTTCGTGGATAAAAAAGCCCCCCGCGCAGCATCCTTGCTCAGCAGGGGTAGAAGTACGGCTTCGCATTCACTGTCAGAACAAGTCTCCCTATCGAACACGAGATAAAAGATCATCTAGGTTCTCGTGTACATCACTACACCAGCCACTCAGCCTTGGAAATCAATACCCACTTTTGAAAGATGGATGAAGAGGCACTAGAGCCTCTACTTCCCGCAATTCTTGTTCGTGCTGGCATTGCTGGTTGTATAGATTGTTTGCTGCTATTTAATATTCGTTGCGCTTCCTTGCTCATCAAGGTTACCAGTCGCGGTTTTGACATTTTGTGAAAGTTTGATGCTTCATTTGGTTCGATGATGAGTAGCGCAATGACACCACTCTGTCAGAGAAAATTGTTTCGGGAGAAAATAAAAAGGTGGAATATTGTTGAATAAGTAAGTAACCGCACTGATGGACAGGAAGGATAATTTCTGTTGTCGCCAGCTTGCTAGGTACAAATCTCGCCATGTCCACCCGTTAACTCGTTTCTGTGGCGAAACTAGTGCCGAATTATAGCTACCGTGGTGGTCAGCTTTCTCCCCTCCACGCCTGATGTCCTTTGCGAAGACCTGATGCGGCCAACGACTGCAACGGAGTCTAAGACCACGGAGGAGCAGCTACACCAGTTATTCTATGTAAAAACGTCCCCACCCCAGAGTCAAGATGAGGAATTGGCTAGGCAAGTCCACAAGTTTTGGCTGTTTTGCATGACAAATTTGAATTCTTATAGTAGTGCTGTTTGAGCAGGTAGCTCATCAGCATTACAGACCTAGTATATCATGCTGATTGTAGCATGACAAATTCCAAAACCTGACTGAATGATGCTTCTCGTGGGGCTCCGCATGAGAAAAATTTTCAGCAGGCAGATTTGCATCACAACTATGGGGCGGGGACGTTTTTACATACAACACCAGCCCCTGATGAGTCAGTCATCAGATCCTTTCTACGTGGCCAAGGAGGAAATCGAAAATGGCCTCAAAATATCAAATGCAAAAATGTCTGGTTCTGGAAGATTGCAACTTGTCATGCTGTTTTTGGAATCTAAAAAAATTTGTATTGCATGACCAGCAAGAGGAGTCTAGTTTTTGCTACACGGGGACGAGGGCGCTTGTCATGCGTAGTAGGCATCAGGAAGCCCTCTAAAAATCTGTGATGCTAGGTCGTGCATTACAGACATTCTGGGTCATGCAAAATTTATGCATGACAAACCCGGCAACATTCCCGACCCAGAAATATTTGCATTTGATGCAAAAACGTGAAACGGATGTGCCAGGGGTTACGCGGCAACCCGACGGCGACCGGTGGTGGCTCGTCCTCCTCTTCCAGCAGTAGCGCAAAAATCGGGAACGACATTATGACCCGCTCAAATGTTACAATCTCAAATCGGTTACCATAGAATCTGGATTTTGTATTGCATGATGAGCATGACAGACCCGCACAGCGTTCCACTTTCTGCAATACAAATATCGCCAGATTGTAGTGGGGTTTAGGGCTGCTCCGGAACTTGTCATGCGCAATCATATGAGAGTTGGCTAGATCATGCACCTCTCGCATCACAGATTTCCATATTCTATTGTAACGTTTGAGGATGTAACGCCTGAGCGGGTTATAGACATCCTGTCCGAGATCAAGCAGTTGCAGTACGATCTCCAGTATGAACTGCAAATGTGCCTGGGTCTGGAAACTTGTGATGCTAGTTTGTGCATGATGGGCGCACTGCGTTACGCAGCCACGCATGACAAGTTTCTGAGCTCCTAAGTACGTGTTTTGCTTCCCGCATGACGAACTGCGGTTTTGCATGTTAGGTAAGAGGCTGCTTTCCTGCTCATGCATGCGGCATGCATGACAGATTCAAGAGTCATGCGGGACAAGCATGACAAACTTGCATTCTTACAGACCCCGACATATTTGCACTTGATAAACAGGATGTGGAAACCACGATTGGCATCGTCGAGGCCAACCCTTCGAAGTTCAAAGTCGACCAGCGAGAGCTGAAGTCACGGAAAGATTTTCTACAAAAAACCGACGCGGCACTGAAAGAACTGGTCGTTAGATACGGAATGGGAATAATGTAGTGAAAGAATCGCATTTGCAGCTTTTCCCGCTGCAATGACATATGTTAAAAAGGCGGCTCGTTCCTGTGTCTGTCCTGCTGAGGAGCAGCGCAGGAGGAGTGGTTGTTTGTCATGCAAGTTTTCTTTCAGAAGAAAAGTTATATGCGATGACGCTTACAACTTTCGCTCGTGATAATCGCACGCAGTCGGCAATACGAGCGCTGGAGGCGAGTTCTGGAGCGGGCTCCTCCAGCAGCAATGCGCACGCGGTATGATTTATGACCGGTTTTGATACTAGACCACTACACGTCGATAGTAGACCACTACCAGAAGACCGCCCAATAAAGTTGTAGTGTTGACAGAATGTATTTTGTGTATGCAAAAGAAACTGCAGGAAATATTAAAGCCTAAACGACGACCCAAAAACAGGTGGGCAAAAATCGAAGCGACCTGATCTCACCCCTGGACCGCCGACGAGAAATGGACGACTTTGTACAGACTGGCACGGTATCCGATGTGTACTTTCTAAAGGCTGTGTCATAGACGGTGCATTATCATGATCACCTGCCCTCCAGATTATATGGCAACATAGGCGCTGGCGCTGCATTTCGATTTCCATTTCTTGCTTTCCGGAAAGGGAAGTAGACTTTAGTTGCGAGTCGTGGAATTCTCGGTAGAAATGTATGGAGTAAAATCTTTCTCTACTTTGTAGGAATTTTGTGCAGCTCCTATGTTCTTGACACTTCCTTTTACGCATGATAGCGTCAGCAGCAGAAACAGCTGGTCGCAAAGCAGGATGAGCAGCTCAACGAGCTCAGCAAGTGCACCGAGAGGCTGAATCAAACCGCGCTGGTAAGTACTTACTACATGATCGAAGCTTAATATCTTGGTATTCTTTATCAGACGATTAGTTTCAAACTCCTACGGGGCTGTCCAACGTCTGTGCAGGCCGCAAACGCTAGTACAGGCATAGCAAAGAGATTCAAACTTCAGAACCGACTTTACAAAAAAGGTGATTAACACGGAGCTAAACGAGCAGGCGCGCATTATTCCGAACAAAAATCCCTCCTCCCCATATCGAAAAGGTACGCCTCAGGAAATTTGTAATGCTGATTTGTGACCACAGATCATCTCTGTCGTGCAAGAAGGCAAATCCACAGGCTCCGCCACGTTATGCCGGCGGTTTGTGGTGCTGTTGGTCCCACAGCGTAGACTTTCGTCATGCTGGGGGCCTATGTCAAAACTTCTCTGCTCAGGCTTAGTATATGCCTGCAGTCCTCTACTGCAAGACAGATCTGATTTGTGTAAGTACGCAAATCCAGCAACAGAGGTTTCGTTTTGGTATGGGAAGGGGGGACCTTTCCTTTTGATACGCATGCTCACGGAACTGGACGAAGACATCGACCGGGAGACCGAGAAGATGAATTTCGTCATGCGGCGACTGGGAATACTGATGAAAACCTCTAACAGCAAACAATTGTGGACGATTTTGATCCTGTTCTGCGTCTTCATGTTCCTGTTGATGCTAGTGATAGGATGACAACAATGTAGCTGGAACTGGATGCAAAAAAATATGCTGGCGGACCACCGCAAGTCAGCAAAAGCCACATCGTTGTAACATCAAATACGCACCACTCGATGAGTAACGAAATATTTCTAAACATCTGTAGCGATGAAAAGAAGTAGTTGTACAACATCTTCGGGCTTGATTCAGATTCACCCGACATCAACACTGCTGTTCTAGTGGACGACGTGTTTCCCGCTTTACAGGTAGTTCTAGTTCTACATGTCGCAGAATTTTTTTCGTCTCACGTCCTCGTTCACCATTGCATCCTGGAGCTCGTCTCCACCAGGTCTGAATGAAGTCCTCGCAAATTTCGTGCAAAATAATGTCGTAAAGATTTTTGTTTCTTTTTTTCCAGCGGCGCGAACATAAGTCACTGACGTCGTGCTGCAGATCTTCGTTCAAAAAAGACAGTTAATTATCGACGTTGACAATGATTTTTTTCATCGCTGCTCTCCTGGGGCTTTGTCGTGTTTTTTCTTGACCGTGGTTCAAGTCGTCCATTGCTGGGTCGTGCGTTTTTTTCTCGCCTTCCGAACTGTAGCCACACGTGTGCCTGATTCTACTGAAAAGTGTACTAAACTAGAATACAATAAGTTTGTCCGTTGGTTGCTCGTAACAAGACTTGTTGCAGAACAAGAACTACCGAAGACGAATTTTTTTGGAAAGAAACACTTCGTATAATTCCAATTGACGCAATTTTATTTTTATCTATCATCGTCGATATTTTTCGGTATAATTACGTCCCTCCAACCAACCGAAACCAAGCACAGCAACCCACAACAACTTGTTGTATCACTTTCCTCAACCAGAAGTGCAGCTCTTCTGTCATTGACAGTAGCAATCTTCATCTTGAACACGCCAAAAAACATTCGAAGAACACTTTCACTGCAGTACTTGTATCAGAAGAATCAGTTGTTTTTTTCACGACGACAGCGCACGGTAGAAGTTGGCCTTTTTCGATTCAGGACTAAAAGAAGAAGCACTTTCCTCCACAAGAACACCAAAATGGCTCCTCCAGCGCTCGGTGCGGCTAGAGCGGGCATGAGTCCGGCCTCTACCTTGCTTCTTGAGGATGCGTTGCGAAATATCGTCGAGGGCAAGGGCTGGCTCGCGGCGGACAAGCGGGCAGGCTTGGTGCCGATGGGCGCGATGAGTGTGTTTGGCGATTTCCCGCCAGACTACATCCCGAAAAACATCAAGCAGAACTTGAAGGTATTATAACATCTTCGGCATTTTTACAAATCTAGTTGGTTAGGTTTTCGTTTGTAATGCTGAGCCAATTTGTATTGCGATTTTCGCATTCTTATTTTCACCCATCGCAGGCGGCCTCGTCCTCGCCAAAGAAGATGTCGATGATGAGACAAACCGCGAAAACCCGACGGGCCATCACGGTAACCGAGTTCCGGAAGTTTTACGACAGGGGGGATCTGCCGATCCAGATATGGGCTGCAAATATGTCTGGGTCTGGAAGATTGATGCGAGATTTGTCATGCTAGTTTGGCATGAGTGTGAGCTCTGTATTGCGTGGCCAGGAAGAGCTCCTATTGTCTGTCATGCAAAAACGCTGTTTCTCATGCGGAATACGCAACCCAGAGCCACGAAAAAATCTGTCATGCTTGGCGGTGCATTGCAGTGCGATTGCTATTCACCGACATGCATCACAACTTTCCAGACCCAGACATATTTGCGATTCATACGTGATTGACCACAGCAAAGTGGGGGGAAAGCTCCAGTGGAAAATCGACCTGGAGAAATTGGACTACCATCACTACCTGCCCATCTTCTTTGACGGCCTCCGCGAAAAGGAAGATCCTTATCGGTAAAGTATATAGCAGAGTGTTGATCTGTCGTGTGGTCCACTTTTGTAACTTAATAGTCATTTGTCGTGCATAGAATGAATGCTCCTCCGGCGGGGTGTGTTACAACTTATCCCTCTACTTCACGAGGAAGTAGATTGTGCTTTCGCTTCATGCACAGTAAAAAACAATTGTTAATAAAGAACTACAAGTCATCGGCATGGCAGAATGTCCTTGAACTACATTTATTTCCAGGTTTATGGCGGTTTCCGGTTGCTACGACATGATGGCTGCGGGCGGGTCTAAAATTTTGCCAGTGGTGCCCCAGCTGATCATATGCACAAAAAAAGTGTTAAGTACTACAGTTTTACATAGTACACACTGTGTTGCAGGCTAAGCAAGACAGGCACGCTCGGTCATAGGCCGGATATCATGCATAGGAGACTGGTTTTTGTTCCCACGTTTTGTTCTTTTTCCGTGTGTTGATCTCTGCATTCTGCAAGTTTTGTCTGTTTTATCCAGAGCAAGTTTGTGTTGTGCTAATGCTAAAACTTCTTAAAATGCAGCAAGTGTGTTGTAAGTGTAAAGCACTTGTTTTTTCTTGGGATAGATCATTCCTATCAAGACCGCTCTGAACACACGGGACGAGACGATTATCTGCACGGTGCTGAAGATTTTAGTCGAGCTGGTGCAAAGCGGAGAAATGGTACGAATTATTTTCCGACATTTCTTTTTTGTCATGCAAATGTTGCTACGAGAACGACGAGAAGCGACTTTTTGTACTATGTGCATGAACTACTACTCCAACTCCAACTCCCTCTACCAATTTGTGTTTTTCAGCGATGGAAAGAAACCACCTCTACATACAAAACAACTACAGATCGGCGAAGCGCTGGTGCCGTACTACCGTCAGATTCTGCCGGTGTTCAACATTTTCAAGAACCAAAACAAAAATCTCGGCGACGGCATGTTCTACGCGCAGAGGAAAAACAAGTGCCTGGGAGACCTGATTAACGACGTGCTGGAAACCTTCGAGATCCACGGCGGGGAGGACGCGTTTATCAACATCAAATACATGATATGACACTGCACAACTCCCCCTCCCCCTCATTTGTATTGCATGAACAGCAACACCAGCAACAGCAGAAAAGGGGCTTCCGCATGACAAATCTGCAAGCGGATTGTAGTACTAGTTGAGGTTCCAAAATAAATTGTCATGCTGACAGGGCTTACGAGCAAGGTTTGCATTTGGTATTTTGCATTACAAATGAGGGGGACGAGGGGGAGTTGTGCACACTCATACATGATCCCCACCTACGAATCCTGCGTCTTGTCGTAAGGTTGTGTTTATCAAATGTAATAATGTCTGGGTCTGGAAGGCTGGAACTTGTGATGCTAACTTTGGACTCTAAAAAAATCTGCATTGCATGATGAGCAATAGGAGCCCAGTTTGTGCTACGCGGGGACTGCATTTGTCATGCGGGATAGGCATGATCAGGAAGGCCTCTAAAAATATGTGATGCCAGATCATGCATCACAGACATCCTGAGTCATGTAAAATATGCATGACAAACCTGGCAACCTTCCAGACCCAGACATTTTTGCATTTGATTGTGTTGGTGATGCCCTCTTTTGAAGAAATCTTCACAAAAGTTGTACACTAGCAGCACATAGCACATGGGGCCGTGTTTAAGTACTTCATCGACGACCTCACACGACCCGTATGACATTTCAGTATAATTATGCACGATTTCAGTTGTTCAGAAGAGGTACTTACACTAGTATTGTCGTCACGATATTATTTTATGGTTCAGTTTCAGAAGGTGCCACTGAGAATAAACACGTGTCAGAAGAAGAAGTCGAAAGTAAGAAAACTATTGTCAAATGAAACAACGCGCCGATTGGAAGTTCTGTATCTTTGTTTTTACTTGTTTTCATCGATTCACAATCACTAGTAGGCGAGACAGAAGAAAACCGCAAGAAAAAAGGAGAAGACCACATTGCGGTTTTCGAATGAAGAATCGCTACTACACTTGTATGGTTTTGTATGTTACGTATGTTGGACACAGCACAAATTATTCCATTTTTACTCTCAATAGGTACAAATTTTCTCTTGATCAAGCTTTTTGTTTTTGGAACCTTTGAACACACACTTCAAATTGTCAAGTTTTCATGTAAAATTTAAATTATCAGTACGAAAATCTACTGTACTTTTCGACACACAACTTTTATGTACGATATAGTTTTTTGGGAAGAAGAAGAAGAAGAGCACAAGAAAACACGACTAGTACAGTAGCCGGCTTCAATACAATTATTCCTCATCCCTATTTCGACGAGGACGACCAACAGCAACCCGGAAGATTAAGATAGCGCTACTACTAGTAATATCGCGCAGATGACAATGATAACCGTCTACCCACTCTTGAGCCAACCCCTTTATTTTCGAAATTTGCCTTCCGTCGAGTCGCGGCGTCGGCAAAAAAAAACCCCACCATTTTTTCCCCAAAAAGCAGATCCTGCAGCGGACATGAAACCCCTGCCCGCAGTTGTTTTGCAGCGGTGCTCCTACAGTGCTACTTTAAAAAAAAATGCCTTGATGATAGGTGAACTACACTACAACTCTGGTACAACTCTACTTATCAGGCGGAAAGGTATTAGAAAAAGCACGTGCAACGAGGATGGACCCGTAGAAGTCCTCTCCCATACCTTGACATTGAGCACAGTATCTTCATCACGCCAGTACAGCGACTGAATGGAATTATATCGGACGCGAAGAAATAAATCTTTCGAGGAAAACCAAAACTCTTTGCCAATGGCGGAAGGGATGTGGACGATAAGTCTTGCTCTTTTGTTGAAAATGGAAAATCTACAACCTGATCCAATCGTGGCGCTCGAAATCACAGACCAGCACCTGAAAATGAAAAAGCAAAAGAATTGCAAAGATCGCCTGTAGTACTAAGTTGTAAAAATTAATACCTCCGAAGTAGAGAAATTATATCGAAATGCAGAAATAAGGATCCACGTCTCGCACCGCCAAGGCTAGCTCGGCCTTTGAAGATCCGAGTCAGAAGAGAATCGAGGTCGTGATCAGCAAACGAGCAAAAAAAGATCAGAATGAAGTTCCCGGCGACGTGGTTCCTGCGAGAATGGTTGCAGTCTATGGATCCTCGCATGAATACCGGTAGTAGCGAACTCATTCTCATACATGCAAGAAATTTTTGGTGCTCGTCCTGCCCCCCCTGAAATAAGCATGTCGTTTTCAAAATTCTACTTTAGCAGGTTATTACACTATTGTTACGTTGCTGAACGTGCTAGTCGCATCTTCGGCAGGATTATTTGCTTATATCCAATTTATTTGATCATCATATATAAATCAGTATTCTATATCACCATCAGACTAAAAAAAAAAAGCTCCCGTGATTTTACTAGAATTTTCGCAATCATTCACTTGTCGTGATTGGTGCAGGTAAGCATTTTTCTTGACGAGCCAGAACGCGCCAACCATCAGCAACCTTTCTAGCATCAAAGCGCACACAATGATGTCTGTGCGATCGTTGCTCTTCAGCATTTTCTGTCTCACAGGCCCGTGCTTTGCCGCGGTTCCTCTAGACCAGGACTTTATAGCGGCCAGTGTTGATTCGTATCTTCGTCGAGAGCCTGCCCTGCACGCCATCTTTGACGCCCTGGCTTCGAAGGAACATATCCAATGCGACCCATCCGGGAGAGACGGTAATGGAAACATCCAAGAACCCGCAACAATTACGCATCTGAAGGAGCACTCCTGGAATCGTTTTTACCAGCTAGAGCTACTGCTTCACCCCGAGCAGCAGAAGCAGAAGCGCCCGATTCGCTGTGCTAGTCGCCGTTTTCGCAATGTGATCTCGAGCAACCCGCCACCGCAGATGGGTTTCGCGACGCAGCTGCTGTCCTACGTCGAGCCTGATGTGGTCCGTAGAACCACCCCGGACAGCACCTCCATGGAGACGAACAATGTTGGAAGAGCAAATAACGCTGGAGACGCGGCTGCCCCCCCGCTCTTGGATGACAGCTTTCGGCATTTTCTGCATCTCTTGGAAAAGGCGCTGGTGCGCGATGAATTGCGAGACTCTTCCGGCGTTTTTCCGCGCGATGACGGGAGCAATTCGTTCGGAACCGTGGTAGAACTCCAGCTCCTGGGCGAAAGATCGGTGTGGTGCAGCACGTTCCGCGTTCAGACCGGGGGCGTGCCGCTTTCCGACGCCGACAAGGACAAGCTGGGGCGTGCCTTTTTCGACGCCAACTTTGAAAAGAAAGCGTTTCTGCCCAATGCGCCGAGCCTCATTGTCAAAGGACACATCGAGCTGGACGCGGATCGGGATGACCTGTGGACTCTCAAGTTGCGTATTGTTGGCACGGATGATGAACTCAAGACACTAGCAACCCCATAAGCAAAACACCACTTCGGGGATGACTCAAGTAGTATCTAGCGGGGCCAAAAATACATCCTGCAGGCGTTTCAACTTGTTCACACTTTTGGAATGATCTGGTATTTCCGACGCCAACTTTATTAAGCAAGTGTTTCTGGTGCCCAATGCGCCGAGCCTCTTTGTGTACGGAACCATCGTGCGGGACGCGGATCAGGAGGACCTGTGGACTCTCAAGTTGGAAGTAAGTAGCATGTACTAGTGATCGTATCAAGATTCGTCGTAGTTTTGTGGAAACAAGATAAAGAAGTACTGTATAGTTGTTTTTGGGAAGAAGTAGTTTTGAAGGAAGAAGTAGTTTTGAAACAAAGTAGTTCAAATTCAAAAGTCAGAAATGGCGCCTGTGAAACGTCTCTCTAATGTGTATGATCTTTTGTTTTGGAAATTTATCTTCACAGCGTGGCAATCTGCATGTTTTTCACAGAACGTGATACATGAACCGAGACAGTAATGAGGGGATAAGCACGAAAGAAAATGAAACTGACAGAAGGAAACTGACCATAATTGCAACAAAGATGAACAGTCGGTGCAAGATTTGTGAGGAAGATGAAAAGTGGTCTTCTACAAAATGCAGATTATAAAGCCGTTTCTAGCATAGGAACACTTTATAAATGCAAAATTGAAAAAGATCATTTTCTTGACGTGTAATGCTAAAAAGGAAAGATGTTTATTCTACATCACAAGAAAAGCCACTTATTGATACCTGCGAGAAAATCAAGTCGCATATCGACAGGCTGGAGCTACGGGTCTGGTTTAGGCTAGCGCTCAACACCCGTTGTGCTGATCATTCATTGCGCCGTGCAATCGAAGAAGGAAAGAAAACTTTGGAAGAAGAAGGACTTTTTGTTGGACTACTTGAAGCGTGTTCTACTTGCTGTATACGGTGTAATTACAACAAATTGCAGTAAAGGGCGCAGCGAGTACAATCTGTGATGCGTCGTCGGCAATAAATGCAGTGTTTATGATTAAGCAAAGAGTTGGTACTAGAAAAGGCAGAGGTCTTCTAGTCGTGGGAGAGCAAGCCGCTGTGAGATCATGGATCCTCCACTTTGGTAGAGCGCAGCACTTGCGACGCCTCCGTTTGTCCCTATGCCCGTGTGTTGATTTTTGAGAAATGGCCGAAGGGATGCGAAGGAGCGATGTCTTGCTCTTTTGTTGAAAATGGAAAATCTACCTGATCCAATCGTGGTGCCCGAGATCACAGACCACGACCTGCAAATGAAAAAGCAAAAGAATTGATAGGATCGCCTGTAATACTAAGTTGTAAAAATACCCCCGAAGTAGAAAAATTATAATCAAAGTGCTAGCTCGGTCTTTGATCCGAGTCAGAAGAGAATCGAGGTCGTGATCAGCAAACGAGCAAAAAAAGATCAGAATGAAGTTCCCGGCGACGTGGTTCCTGCGAGATTCGTAGCAGCCTACGGATCATCGTCGCAAGACGACCGGTAGTAGCGAACTCATTCTCATACATGCACGAAATTTCTGGTGCTCGTCCTGCCCCCCCTGAAATAAGCATGTCGCTTTCAAAATTCTACTTTAGCAGGTTAGTACATTCTTGTTACGTTGCGGAACGTGCTAGTCGCATCTTCGGCTTGTATCCAATTTATTTGATCATCATATAGACATCAGTATTCTAATATATCACCATCAGACTAACTCTAACCTCCCGTGATTTTACTAGAATTTTCGCAATCATTCACTTGTCGTGATTGGTGCAGGTAAGCATTTTTCTTGACGAGCCAGAACGCGCCAACCATCAGCAACCTTTCTAGCATCAAAGCGCACACAATGATGTCCGTGGGATCGTTGCTCTTCAGCATTTTCTGTCTCACAGGCCCGTCCTTTGCCGCGGTTCCTCTAGACCAGGACTTTATAGCGCCCAGTGTTTGTTCGTATCTTCCTGGAGAACCTGCCCTGCACGCCATCTTTGACGCCCTGGCTAATGGAAACGTGGGGGAACCCGAAGAAATTTTGCGTCTGAATACGCATCTGATGGAACACTCCTGGAAACGTTTTTACCAGGGACTGCTTCACCCCGAGCCGGCGAACCCGCTGCTCTGTGTTAATCGCAGTTTTCGCAATATGATCTCGTCGAGCAAGCGCCAGCAGCAGGCGCACCCGATTCGCCATGCTAGTCGCCTCTTTCGCAATGTGATCTCGAGCAACTACCCACCGCGGATGGGTTTCGCGACGCAGCTGCTGTCCTACGTCGAGCCTGATGTGGGGCCCGCGACGCAGCTGCTGTCCTACGTTGAGCCTGATGTGGGGCCCAGAGCCACCACGGACAGCACCTCCACGGACGTGCTGGAGCGGGCGCAGCGAGCCGGGCACAACAGGCGCGGCTGGCGCTGGCCGAGCGGGCACGCGGAGCTCTTGGATGACAGCTTTCGGCATTTTCTGCATCTCTTGGAAAACGCGCTGTTGCGCGAGCCCTTGCGAGACTCTTGCGGCGTTTTTCCGAACCCTGACGGGGGCGCTTTTGCGAACACCCCGTTCCGAACCCTGGTGGGCATCCACCTCATGGCCCATAGTAGCGACGGTCTACTGACTCCATTGGATAGCGAGGGTCTACCTCCCCCCTCGTGGATGGGAGATTTGACTACCAGCACGTTATTGTGAGGAAAAATCTTCCCTCCCCATGCTCAAAACGGAAATTTGCGATGCTGATTTGTGACCACAAATCCGCTGTGTTTTGCACATGAATGAGGCAAATGGAAGCCATGTCCCGCGTTCTACAGCAAATCAGTCATGCGGCTTCCTCTACTGCAAACCTGTCTGTCATGCCTAGCTGCTAGCCTTTTGCATACCCAAAAGGCCTTCGCGCTCATCTTGCCGCAATACGAAGCTAATTTGTGTACAGAAATCTAGCAACACAAATTTCCTCTTCTATATGGGGTGGGGGCTTTTTTTACATTAATACGAGTTCCACGTTGAGACCAGGGGCGTGGAGCTTTCCCGCGCCGACTTTGACAAGCTGGGGGTTGTCCCTTCCAGCAGTTTTTTCTATAAGGAGGTGTTTCTGCCCAATGCGCCGAACCTCGAAGTGAGCGGAATGATCGTGCAGAGCGGTCGCGTGCCGGAGGCGGGGAATCGGGAGGACCTGTTTTTGCTCAAGTTGACAGTGGGATATATTCCGGGCGGAACGGATGTAGAATATCGGGACTAGATTCGTCGTTGGTACTGACATGCACTTCAAAATCCAGCATTTGCACGAGGAGCGTAAATTTGTGGAAACCAGGTAAAGAAGTACTGTATAGTTGTTTTTGGGAAGAAGTAGTTTTGAAGGAAGAAGTAGTTTTGAAACAAAGTTCAAATTCAAAAGCAGTCGAGCCCAGCCACACACAAAGCAGTCGAGCCCAGCGCCATCTTCAAAGTCACAAATGCCGCCTGTGAAACGTCTCTATGTGTATGATCTTATGTTTTGAAATGTATCTTCACAGCGTGACAATCTGCATGTTTTTCACAGAACGTGATACATGAACCGAGACAGAAGTTTGTTTGTTTGTGTTCGTGCGTGAAGGTGGGAACGCGGTTACACACCTTTTTCCTCTAGTGCTAAAGAGGTTGAATGCATTTGATAAGCACAAAAAAAAACGAAACTCACAAAAGGAAACTGACCACAATTGCAACAAAAATGACCATAATTACAACAGCGAGTTATTGTGAGGAAAAATCTTCCCTCCCCATGCTCAAAACGGAAATTTGTGATGCTGATTTGTGACCACAAATCCGCTTTGTCTTGCATATGAATGAGGCAAATGGGAGCCGTGTCCCGCGTTCGACAGCAAATCTGTCATGCGCCTTCACCTCCTGCAAACCTGTCTGTCATGCCTAGCTGCTAGCCTTTTGCATACCCAAAAGGCCTTCGCGCTCATCTTGCCGCAATACGAAGCTAATTTGTGTACAGAAATCCAGCAACACAAATTTCCTCTTCTATATGGGGTGGGGGCTTTTTTTACATTAATACGAGTTCCACGTTCAGACCGAGGGCGTGGATGTTTCCCGCGCCGACTTTGACAAGCTGGGGGTTGCCCCTTCCCGCAGCTACTTCTATAAGGCGGTGCTTCTGCCCAATGTGCCGAACCTCTTTGTGACCGGACTAATCACGGAGGCGATGGATCGGGAGGACCTGTGGGTTCTCAAGTTGACAGTGCACTATATTCCGGGCGGAACGGATGTAGAATATCGGGACTAGATTCGTCGTTGGTACTGACATGCACTTCAAAATCCAGCATTTGCACGAGGAGCGTAAATTTGTGGAAACAAGATAAAGAAGTACTGTATAATTGTTCTGGGAAGTAGAAGTAGTTCTGAAACAAAGTTTGAAATTCAAAAGCAGTCGGGCAGAACGTCGCTCATTTACCTTTTTTTTTGAAATTACTACGCTGGACTGCCAAGCCACACACAAATGCAATGCCGCCTGTGAAACGTCTCTACGTGTATGATCTAATGTTTTAGAAATTTATCATAGCGTGGCGACCTTCATGTTCATGTTTTTCACAGAACGTGATACATGAACCGAGACAGTAATAAGGGGATAAGCACAAAAGAAAATGAAACTCACGGAAGGAAACTGACCAGTAATGCTAAAAAGGAAAGATGTTTATTCTACATCGCAAATTGGATGCTTGCCAGGCAATCTACTAAGTTTTTTCGGATGGTTGCCAGGCAATCGAGTCGCATGTCGACGTGCTGGAGCTACGGTTCTGGTTTATGATCAATAGGGATTGCTAGCGCTCAACACCCGTTGTGATGATCATTCATTGCGCCGTGCAATCGAAGAAGGAAAGAAAACAAAGGAAGAAGAAGGATTTTTTGTTGGACTTGAAGTGTGTTCTACTTCTATACGCTGTAATTACAAATTGCAGTAGAAGGCGAAGCGAGTACAATCTGTGTTGCGTCGTCGGCAAATGCAGTGTTTATGATTAAGCAAAGAGTTGGTACTAGAAAAGGCAGAGGTCTTCTAGTCGTGGGAGAGCAAGCCGCTGTGAGATCATGGATCCTCCACCTCGGAGCGCAGCACTTGCGACGCGTCCGTTTGTCTCTATGCCCGTGTGTTGATTTATTTTCAGATTGATACACACAGTGCGACGTTTTACTTTGCTGGAACATACAGTGTGTGAGAACAAAGATGAGTCTAGGAATCCATTTGGAGTGTTGACCGCTCTGCTGAGAAAATCAGAAATGCTGTATGGACGAGAAGAAACGTGATTATTTCTCTTCTGGACGAGTCTCTAGTATAATTGATGAAGTGCACGACCACACTCGTCCTGACGAAGGTGCTCCATAGAAGTGGTGTCGTGTGCACCCAGCCAGCTAAACGTTTTGGACCACCAGCACGACCACGTCGGGCTTTTTACAAATACTAGCTTTTTTCGAAATCATAATCATTTTGAATTTATTTTATCATCATCATCTTCATGTCCAAGTTGTACTAGTAGAGTAGAAACTGACCTGAAGATTATTTTCAAGTAGAAGAAAAAGCAAGCACGATGGCGCAGCGGGTGGGCGACAAGGTCGTCACGCAGCTTTACCAAGCTGCGATGGACACGGAGGAGCAATTGGATGAGGAGCTTGACCGGTTGAACAAGTTATCAACTGCAAATATGTCTGGGTCCTCTGGAAGATGCAAGCAAAGTTTGTCATGTAGGTAGCGCAAAACCCAAAAGGTTTGGCATGCGGGATCTAGCATCACAGGTTTTATTGAGAAGGCCCCTCGATGCTTATTCCGCACGAGAAATGTAGTTGCCTTCTGGTGCCCAAAAGTGGAGGCTTTTGCTGGTCATGCAGTACAGATTTTTGTATCGATCAGATCTAGCATGACAAACTCTGACTCTCCCAGGCCCAGGCATCATATTTGCAATGCATACAAGTTGAATGAAGACGATTTGGAGGAAATTCGCCGGAAAAGGCTGGAGGTATAATTCCACTTCTTTTCATGAAAAATACAAGGTTTTTTTTTCCTGGTTTTGTCATGCCTACAGGGGAATGGAATCAATCTGTCTGTCATGCTTTTGCAGATTCTATTCATCAACAAGCTACTTTTTACCATTGCTAAAAATTCTATAAGGCGATGAAGGACAACCACCGGAAGGCGCAGATATGCACTGCAAATATGTGTGAGTCTGGAAAAGTGGAACTTCTGTTGCATGTCTTGCATTCCTGAAAAATCTGTATTCCACAGCTCCAGCGGAAGCGCTTCTTTTTCTTCATGCAGGGACGCAGCTTGTTATGCGTGCTGGTGCTACGCATCAGACATGGCGTCAAGTAAAAAGCTTGTCATGCTTGGCTGCACTTGAGACGAGCGCCGGACTTTTCCATCCTTTAGCATCACAGGTTTCCAGACCCAGACATATTTGCATTGGATACCAGACAGCCATCCGCAACGGCTGTGGGAAGTACGACGAAATGAAAGATGATATCCTGAGCAAAAACGTCCCCACATTAGAGTCAAGATGGGAAATCTGCTAGACAAATCACAGGTTGTTTCGCATGACAGGTTGCCCTCGTAGTGTAGTCGTGTTTAGCTAGTTCAGAAGCATCACAGACCTAGCACATCATGCCGGTTCATTCTAGCGCCACTAATTCCGAGACACGACTCTAAAATGCTTCGCATGGGGGTGGTCCTTCCACCGGGTGAGGAACTGTTTTGGCATGCAGATTTGCATGACAGCTCTGTCTGGGGTGGGGAGGTTTTTCCTCACAATAGACGAGAAGGAGTTCTTCGACGCGGCAAAAGCCAACAAGAAGATGTATTGCAAGGAAAAATCCCCCCTACCCATATTGAAAACGTATCTATTGAAAATTTGTGATGCAGATTTGTGACCACAAATCTTGTCTGTCTTGCTAGAAGGCAAATCCAGGCTCTCTGCCACGCTATGCAGGCGATTTGTAATGCTGTAAGGACTACAGGGCAGCCGCGTACCATGCTAGGCGCCTACACCGAAAGGCCCCTAGCTAGGCTTGCGATCTGCATGCAGTCGTCCACTGCAAGACAAATCTGATTTGTGTACGCAAATCCAGCATCACAGATCTCCTTTTCGATATGGGGAGGGGGGATTTTTCCTTTTGACAAGATGGCCTGCGTCTTCTACCGGGTGGGAAACCTGAACAGCGATGTGATGACGAAGCACTTCGAGACGTTAGCGCAGCGGTACGTGACCACCCGGTTCTGCTGCGTGAACGCGGAGAAGGTACCCTACCTCTGCGAGAAATTGCACATCTGGATGCTGCCCAGCTATCCTGTGTAAAAACGAGGCCCACACGACCCCGAGGTCAAGATGGGAAATTTTTGTCTGCACAAACCAACAAGCTTTGCGCGTTGTTGCGCTTGAGAGATCATTCTTGGGCCTCGCAGCGTAATGCTGTTTCGCAAGTTGATGTGCAGTCGCATCACAAATTGGCCACCTCATCCTGATTCTGGCATAAGAAATTCATAAACACTGTAAGAAATTTCTGCTTCGCATGGAGTTGCGCATCAGAAACATTTTTGCCTTGCCGTGTTGCTTGACAAAAATGGAATCGCGGGGACGTTTTTACTCAGGATACCAGCATCGTCTTGATCAAGGATGGAAAATATCGAATGCAAATATTTCTCTGGGTATCAAACAAAAAAAGTTCGTCACGATCACTCATGCGCATTTTTGCAATACAAAACTTTCTTTCTGTCATGCGTAAAAATGCATCACAGCGAAACTTCCTTAGGGGTTTCCCTAGTGTTTCTGCAACACAGAGGAAAGTTGTGATGCTAAAAAAATTTGCAATGCAAAGCCCGCAAGTTAGTGACAGTGACAAACTTTTTTCTCTCCATACTGGGTCTGGATAAAGGTCATGCCGAGCGTTGCTTCACAAAGCAGCTTTTTCTCCTGCGTGAACGCATCTTCACGAGTTTGCTTTCGGGTTCTTTCACTGCGAGTTGATTCGTTTTTAGCATGACAAACTGAGCTCGCCTAAGTACTTATCCCCGCCTCCCAACACAGATCTTGGCGGCGCGCAACTTTCGCATGACAAATCCAGAAATCTTCCAGGGGTATTTGGAATGCATAGAAAAACCGAGTACACCATCCGTGGCTTCGACGAGCTGGGCGGGATGGATTTCTCCACCGATTTATGCATTGAGAAATATCCCTAGATGTCTGGAAGTTCTTTGTGTTGCTGATACTCCCAGTGCAGACCGGCCACTTGTACGGCATAACAGCATGAGAAGTTGTTTTATTCCGCGGCTTCTCCTTCTTGCGAATTCATTCGTGATAATAGTATGGAAAACTGAATAAACAGCCTGCCAGCACGACAAAAATACTGCCCAATCCTCTCCATGCATAATACAGATCTGGTTTCTCTTCGAATCCATTGCACGACAAATCCAGATATCTAGGGATAGTGATTTGCAATGCATACGGCCGGTTAGAAGCAGTGCTGAGCTTTCGGGAAATCATTCCAGAGCTGAACTAAGTTTGTTGGGGAGGACAGGGGAAATAAAGCTTGTTTACTCTTTGCTGGAAATGAAATAGCAGTAAAAAATTTTCGTGATGGGTAACTAAGTCAGTTTTTTAAGTCGATTCGTGGGCAGGAGCAAAGCCTTTTCCTGCTGCGACATCGCTGGGAATTTTGGAACCGATAATTTTTGTTGCAAATAATAAAAGAGACTAAAACTTCTTCTTCTACTATAAGTGGATATAATCAGAAGCAAAACAAGCGCCTGCATCAAATATTAAATTCACGCCGGGGAAAGAACAGAGTTTTGAGTCTGATTTCTTTGGCAGGACAAAAAGTTAAGCTTCAGAAGTAGATGAAACATTCACAACCCTGTGCGACATCGGTTTGCTTTCTAGCTCTGCCGCTCGTTGCAAATAGAACGACGAAGCTTCCCACCTTCGCTTCCCTCTCGCGGTTTTTGCTTCTGACGTGGCGTGCCTCATTCTGTCCAGCGTCGCACTGTTTTGTTTTTGGGCAGCGGCGGACCTTTGCGTGCGCTCGCGAAGCCTGAAGAGAGGTCGAAGCCGCGCGAGGTCTGTTTGCAAGTGTGCCGCGCGGCCAAATTTTTTATAAAGTATTGCCTTGCCCGCGCGGGCCCTCAAAGTTTTGAAAATAAAAAATTTCTCTGCCCGTGATTGTGAGGCCCGCAGCCGGATCCGGGCGCGGGGGCCGAAAATTTTTTCTTCGCCCGCCCGCACGCGCCCGCGCCCGCGCACGTAGCCAATTCTGGCTACCCAGGGCAGTGGCTGCCCCAGATGGGGAGGCTCGACAGCAGTCCCCGGCGGGACCGGGCAGGGACGGGAGGATGGGGCAGGGCCGCGAGAATCTCTTTGCCAAAGAGATTCTCCCTCATCTGTAGAGAATCTCTTTGTCAAAGAGATTCTCTCACTCGGCGAGCAAGCACGGCCGCAGGAGATTAACAAATAAAAGGCCAGAAACGCCGCTCCCTGCTCAACAGACGTGCTTGCACAAGTTAACAAATAAAAAGTCCGCCTGTGGTCGTCGTTGCCACACAGCCAAAAAAGTCGCTTCGCCGGATGCGGTCCTGCGATCTACTATCAGAATCGCGGAGCCAAGTTGTGAGTCAATTCCAAAAAACGTCTGCACCATTCCGGCCAGAATAAAATGACCCGCCATGGGATGGCGCGCGGCCTCGTATCGCGCGCCAGGCCATGCAACAGAACCCCTTTCCCGACGGAAAATCGGCGGAGTGAAAGGCAGGGCTCGCGCCTGCTGTGCCCCGTGAAGGGTGAAAAGTAACAGGGCGTAGCAGGTCACGGCGCAACCCCCCAAAAAGTAGAGCTGTGGGCCAGTGCGTAAGCTGAGGCCATTCCAGTATCATGCTGCGCGGGGCCGGTTTCGGTGGCTCGTTGCTCCGACAAAGAACAAAGCGGAGTGCGCTTTGTTCCTTGTCGGAGTAGTGAAGCCCGGCGCTGTGGATAAGTGCCTGCACACAAGCAAAGGCGGGCCTCCGACCAGTGCCGGGGGAGCCGGCGACCGAGCCACGGGCCGTTGTGGGGCCGGACCCCCACCCACACATCGGCGGGCCGGCCGCCGGTTTCCGGCAGTCGACCTACCTACCCCCCCCCCCTTTCGACCTGTCGAAAGGGGGTCCAATTGTTGCACAGCCTCTATAAGTGTCAGAAGTAGATGAAACATTCACAACCCTGTGCGATGAAAAAGGCAGTCACTGGCGCTGCGGTTTTTCTAAACCGCCCGGATGAGATGTTGAACAAGCGTTTGACTGTCGCAATCGCAGAGGTGTTTCTTCTGGATTCCGCTTCCTGAGAGCCGTTGGAGGACGGATCGAGCGCCCCGCTGTGGCGGGAGAAGGAGGGTACTAGATCATGGCAGCCGCAGCAGGAGTCAGAGGGAGAGAGCTTTTGAGCAACTAACACGTCTTTCAGGAGCGAGGTGAGATTGATATTCAGGCTGAAGGCACACGAGGTACAACTGGAGTTGTGCTACTGTGAGCGCATGAGAAAGTACTCACTGTCAAGACGGCAGATGAGATCTTATTGCGCCTTTGATGACCAGACAGAAGCGCTACTTACAACCGCTCTGTCCTCATGTCGTGACACAACCTCCAACAAGATGTCGTGTCAAGTGAGTACAACAAGAGCTTTATGGATGTAATGAAAATAACCCAATCGACAAACCATGACGTAAAGGAAAAAATATGAAAATCTTCTCGTTGCGTATGCGTTCTTCTGCTCGGCGTAAGGCTAAGGCCCACGGCGGTACCATAGGTGGGATAGGTTGGCTGTAACCTGCTCCAAGCTGCGCACATCGGTCGGTTGTGGCGAATTATCCGTGCT
Source organism: Amoebophrya sp. A120 (assembly GCA_905178155.1). Taxonomy (NCBI): domain Eukaryota; class Dinophyceae; order Syndiniales; family Amoebophryaceae; genus Amoebophrya; species Amoebophrya sp. A120. The sequence goes on along the minus strand of CAJINV010000012.1, from coordinate 2,963,382 downwards.
TCGCTGGGGCGGCAATACAATACTAACGCAGTGGTAGTAACTACTCACTCTACTGAGTTAATACTGTAGCCGCCAAGAACAGCACGACCAGCATTTTCACCATGCCGGGCTCCGTGACGAAGATACCCCCACCGCCCCCGATGGACGACGAGGCGCGGAACAACCTGAACGAGCTGATTAACCAGTTCGAATCTTTGTACGACGAGATTCAGATCGCGCTGCACAACGGGACCACGATCATAACCGCGCACCACGTTCCCAACGAAAAATTTTTGCAATGGCGGGTGTTTTATCAAATGTAAAAACGTCTGGGTCCTCTGGAAACTTGTGATGCTGGGTGGCGTCTCACGATGAGGCCAGAAATGCTGGCTCAGCATCACAAGTTTCTGAGCTTCTAGGTGTTGCCTATTCTGCATGACAAACTGCGTTTCTGCATCACAGAAAAATGGAGCTTTTGGGTAACTTGCATGACAGATTTAAGACTCATGCCAGACAAGCATGACAAACATGCATTCTTCCAGACCCAGACATTTTTACATTTGATATGTTTATCAACACGATCTGCCAGAAGGCGCTGAACCACAAGGTCCCGTATCCTAAGTAAAAACGTCCCCACCCCATGCTTAGTCAAGTTGGGAATGGGAATCTAGCAACACAAATCTCCAAGTTTTGGGAGCTGTGCATGACAAGTTTCCCTCTGCAGTAACTTTCTGGTTGGCAAGGGAAGCCGCATGAGAAAGCCACTTGTTTCTCATCCTGTTTACAGCATTACAAATTCCAAAACTCGATTGGTAATGCCTCTCATGCCGCTGCGCATTACAAATGTGCCTGTCATTGCACATTTGCATGACAACTCTGGGGTGAGGACGTTTTTACATAGGATATCCCGCACGTGGACTTCTTGCTCACGTTGTGCAACTACAGCGAGAAATTGATGTCGGACTTCCATCTTTACAGCCTCGTGTTGCAGGAAATGTACGACCGGTTTTCGGACCTGGCGATGAAGTACGTGCGCGACCGGAACTTCAACAACGCAGACAACGGACTTAAGCCGAACAAGTGCGTATCAATGTGAAAAAAGCCCCCTTTCCCATATAAAGACAAAAATTTCTGTTGCTAGATTTGTGTACACAAATGTATTGCAGCAAGCGCTTGATGCAGGCATTTGCATTTCCTACGCCTGGTTAGGTATGCAAAAGGATAGCACTCAGGCATGACAGACAGCTTTGCAGTAGGCAAAACCGCATGACAGCTTGGCCGTGGAATGCGCGACACGGCTCCCATTGTTTGCCTCATATGCAAGACAAAGCTGATTTGTGGCCCCAAATGAGCATCACAAATATCCATTTTGAGTATGGGGAGGGGGGATTTTTCGTCACAATAGTGCGAGCTGGACATCATAAACGACCCGGTCCGGTGTTGCCAGGTAATTATCATGAGAAAAAAGTGTTACAGTTACACACATAGTCTATGCAGGAGCCGCAAGACAGACAACCTCTGCCATGCAGGAAATGCTTGCCAACCTCATTTCATTCGTGTTTTCCCTTACAGTCTGCGGAGCACAGATTTTCCTTGCCATGTCGAGAAACTTTGTGATGCAGAAACCCCAACAAATGTGTAACTGTAACACTTTTATTTTCCTGTGATAGTAATCACGAGGTTTTTACTGGGTCGGACGTTCTGCGTGTTCCGCCTGACGATGCTGAAGGACTTTTCGCTGCAGAAAGTCGACTCTGTGGAGGACATCCGGGCGGTTCTGCTGGATTTGCAGAACGCGGTTGCGCTCCTGACAAACTTCCCGGACTTGGTCCATTTCGGGCGGGATGCAGAAACGGGGGGGAAAATTTTAACGGTCCCGGAAAACGTGTCGCTCCGGATAGAGGAAATCTCCTACCCGCTAGTCTACAATGCGTTGGTGTTGGCGCTGCGAATCGCGAAATTTCTCCGGCAGAATTCCTTCGCATACGTCGCGGTACCGATGCTCACGTGGATCAGTACTTTAACGAACGAAAGTTTTTTACCGCTGCAGAACATCCAGTTTCTGCCGTTCCGGGTCCGCATTGCGTTCGAAATCATCCTCGCGATGGAGAGCTGCCAATCCGGCGACTATTTGAAAAACGGGCTGCAATGTGTCGCGAAGGCCCTGGAGCAGGTGCAGCAACAAGCAAATTTGGAGAACCTAGTCGCCCCGGTGCCAAAGGAGTCGCTGGAAATGCTGCGGATCTGCAAAACGAGGCTGGAACTGCTGCAGTGCAAGTTCACCTACTGGACGGGCATCGTGTCGTCTGGCGCGGTTTCGGGCGACTTTAAAACGGTCTGCGCTGCGGTTTGCTCCGCGACCGAGAAGCCGCAGTTGTATCTGTCGGGGTTGTATGCCTTGCAAAAGTTGTATCGGTCTAGTATGAATTGCATTACAAATTTTTTCAAGAAGAAAGACGCAGCTTATCATGCTATTTTACCTAAACAGGGATCTTTGTCATGCATGGTAGCGATTACTACGAGTATGATACTTTTGCAGAGGATAGCGTGTTGGAGGCGATGCAGGTGCGGGGGGTCACGCCAAACGCGCGGTCGTTCTTCCAAGAATTCAGCGAGATTGCGGTGGAAGAAGCGAAGGCGTTTGGACTGGTCGGGAAGGGCGGAAAGTATAGAATGGGTTTTGATGACGTTCGCGCGAATTTTCAGATTTGCAGACAGGCTGTAGCTTCTATGGACGTCGACTGGTGCACCACTTCGCTTATGCTAATGCACTACTTGCTGTTCTTACGTCGTTTTCGTTCCTCTTCCTCGCTCTATGGGTCTCAGTTGTATTGCATGGAATTTTATTGCGTGCGGTAAAAAATAAAAATCACAATCAAGTACCCATCAAAACTCGTCGGTCTTCTTCCCAGGTCACCGCTTCCGCCCCGGTGTTTCGGTTCTTACCTCTCCGATTTGCAGAAAGATTTTATCCCGTTAGATGCGATCTCTTCCGCGAACCAGCTGCAAGCTATCAAAAGGAAAAATCCCTCCTCCCCATATCAAAAAGGAGTTTCTGATGCTGGATTTGCGTACACAAATCTGTCTTGCAGTGGAGGACGGCAGGCCCATACCAAGCGTCAGTAGAAGGGTTCTGACAAAGGCGCGTAGCATGCAAATATGTACGCTGTAGGGCCCATAGCATCACAAACTGCCTGCATAATGTGGCGGAGTCTCTGGATTGGCCTTGGTGCAATACAGAGACGATTTGTGGCCACAAATCAGCATCACAAATTTTCAGAGTTGTTCCTTTTCGGTATGGGGAGGGGGGATTTTTCGTCGCGATACAAGCGCAGAAGAATTTGCTGCAGGAAGCACTGGAATTGGTGAAGCCCTTCCTGTGTCAACTGCAAAAGTGTCTGGGTCTGGAAGAGTCGGGGCTTGTCATGCACATTTTGCATGACCCGTGAGGTCTGTGATGCTGGTGCTAGCATCACAGATTTTATTTTGAGAGCTTCTCGATGCAGCTAATTACGCATTAGAAATGCCCTGTCTGCGTGCCAAGAGCTGACTCCTCTTGCTGCTCATGCAACGCAGACATTTTTAGAATCCGCAGACAGCATTACAAGTTCCACTCTTGCAGACCTCCAGGGATATTTGCAATCCATATCCTGGAGCAGATCCGGAATTTGGTGATTTTACTCGAAAAATACACGTGTAACCGGAAGGAGAAGGAGCGGATTGAGCTGCTAAAAGCCTCCGGGCTGTACGAACCCCCAGACCCGCCGCCAGAGGTGAACGAAGAGGAAACGTATCCACAGTAAATTTATTCCCGTACACGACGTACAAATGCGGTCTCTGCAGGACAAAACTTGGCTCCGATCCTAGTTTAGCATGACAATTGATGTTACACTCCAAAGTGGCGACATTTGTGATGCATCTTGTACATGTACGGGAAATTTGTATTGCATAAAACGGACGAGTTTTACACGACACTCTTTGACCAGGCGATTTTTCAGAAGCTCCTCACCGAGTTCCCGATCCAGGCGCATAGGATTCTACTGGAGAAAATGGTGTTGCTGGACATGTTCTTTAACAGTTCGGCGGAGTATCCGGCGCAGTAAAATTACCGCATCTACTTCTAGTACACAAAGGATCTTCCTAACGTATTGGGCACTTTTTGCATGACACGCCTCATTTCGTGTGTTCGTTCAGGAGGAGTGGAATTTGTCTAATGCATGTTCTTGCACGTGTAGTAGAAGTTTTGGTAAATTTGTATTGCATACGAGCAACAACGGATTATTCCACGAATTGATGGACGCGATGGTATTGAGGATAAAGTACAAGCACTTCTTCGACCCGTATGCATTGCAAATACGCCTGGGTCTGGAACAGTGCCAAGTTTGTCATGCATATTTTCTATGACCCATGATGCCTGTGATGCATGCCCTAGCACCACAGATTCTGCGAGAGCTTTCTGATGCTCATACCGCATGAGAAGTTTCCTCTTGTTCATGTGGCAAAGAAAAACAGCACCGCTTTTGCTGTTCATGCAATACAGGTTTTATCATGTAGGATTCCAAAGTTCGAAGTATCACAAGTTGCATCCTCCCAGACCAGGCAGACATATTTGCAATGGATAACCCGCCCCTGGTGGCGATTGACATTCTGGTCTGCGAAACGCCGAATCCAGACATCCCGGGCGGCTACATTGCACTCACGAACGATTTGAACTACCTATCGTCGAAAAACAAGCGTGTCGCGGAACAGGATGCGGCCTTGGCGGCACAGGCAGACGACGCCGACGACAATCCGAAGAAGAAAGTGGAAAGGCTGATGGCGCTGCGCGTGCGGGAGAAGGGACGGCACGTGTTTCTGATCGGGAAACGTTTCGATCCGCTCACCAGCTGGCCGGTATCCTTAGGGTGGATCTATTTGTGTTCAAGAAGATTTGAAGATTTTTGATGAGGATGCGGAATGATCATGAGGAAGTTAGTTTGACGAGTACACGACCAAGTTTCATCTTGTTCTTCACTTTCACTATGCACGACCAAAAACCAGAAAAAACCCAGGGCGTCCCAAAAGTGAAACTGGAGGCGCACATGAGCAACAAGACGAATTTTGCCGCCTATCTCCCCCAATCCGGCCCGGAAACGATCGACGAGCCGGGAATTTTGGAACGGATTTGCAATGTGCACATCGAGTTCGCCGTGCGGCCGCCGATCGTGAATAACAAGCGCGAGCCGTTGGAGGCGGGGATCGTGGATGCGAATTCCCACAAACGCTTCGCTGTAATCGGGTCTTCTTTGCTAGATTTTCACGGAGATAACTTCGACGACGTGGATCTGTATCAGGATCCCACGCTCGGCAAGAAGAAGAAGATCGACGGATCGGAGACGTCTGCGACGCCCGCGTGGTTGAAGCAGGACTACTATTCCTCCGTGTCGGGGGACTCCGTCGTGGACAATCTTCATACCGAAGCGGAGGAGGCGCGGAAACACTTTTTGGAGGAAGGAGCGAACAACAGCATCTCGCACCGGTGCTTGCCGATCCCGATCGAAGCGCACCCGGCGACGGCGTTCGACATTGGGAGTGACAAAATCCCGTTCTTGACCTATCCTTCGTAAAACCGTCCCCACCCCAGAGTCAAGATGGGGATTTTGCAACACAAATCTAGGAGTTTTGGGAATCACGCATGACACGTTGCAGTCCGTAAGGTAGTGCAAGTTAGCAAGGACAGCCGCATTACAAATCCATCTGCTTATCCTGTTTAGAGCATTTTTACAAGTTCTTCCCAAACATGATTGAAAATGCCTGTCCTGGGGATGCGCATCACAAATGTTCCTGTCATTGCAAATCTGCATGACAAGAAGTCTGGGGTGGGGACGTTTTTACACAGGATATGACCTTTTCCGTGTACAGCGAGAAAGCGGTTTATGATGTAGACCCCTTCGTCCGGGCGCAAACGTTATCAAATGCAAATATGTTATTCGGGTCTGGAAGAGTGTAACTTGTCATGCTACATCTGGATCGTGGAACAATTTGTGTTGCATGATTACCAAAAGAGGTCCACTTTTGAACAAGTTTAGAGGCAGTTTCTCACGCAGGACCGGCATGATAGAGATTTCACACACCCTGTCATGCTAGGCCGTGCATGGCAGACCGCGTGGGTCATGGAAAACCTGCATGACAAACCTACCAATCTTTCAGACCCAGACATATTTGCAATGCATAAACGTATCTCAGCGGGCCGTACGCGGAGGTGGGAAACGACGTAAACAGCGGGAAGTACGACGCAACAGTGCCGAATTACGCCGACAAAGCGAAGCAGGAAGAATTGGAGCAGTCTTTGCGGGGGTCGCCCACCGCGAAGGCGAAGCTGGCCGCTATGAAAGAAGCGAATAATGCCACGGTGCTGCAGACGGTGAAGGTGAACCCCAATGTTCCAGAGCTACCGGACGAGTCGATTTTGCCAATAGACGCTGACAAGTTGGTGAAAAATCTGAAATTTCAGAACTGGACCATGATGCTGGACGATTTCGAACTCGCATTGACCCCAATTATCGACCTGGGAGTGCTGCAGAGTCCGCAGTTGAGCTGCTTAGCGGTACTATTTGTGGATAATTTTTTTTCGGCGATTGATGTAATTGTAGTTCCGCATGACAGGAGGTTTATTGCGTAAATGCATGTTTATGCATGACAAATTGAAATTCTCCAACGCAAAATAAAGGTTTCCACCGACGAGGAGGGGAACATCACCGGCACGGACGGGTCTACATCCATTGTGAAAGCGGATTTGCGACAAACGCCAGAGGAGCTGCTGGGCAAACCGTTTCAGAACTACTTGTTTCTGAAAGCAAAAACCGAGCAGCCGGCGGTGTTGGGGGTGACCAGAATGATGAGGCTGATGCGCCTGATGTCGGAGGTACTTGATGTTTACTTACTAGAGCTTATTTCTCTTCTTGGAACGGCGGATCAGGCTTGGCTTAGTCGTGCTTGACTCGTCCGAAGATAAATTCTCTTTGTCCAGAACATGCGGCAGTTTTTAATAACGTACTCGTGAATGCCCATGCATATGCATATGTAACACCACTGCGGTGCATACTTAAAACTAAATTGCACCCCAGGTCCTTCTTCCGTACACCGCCCCGCCGCCCGGCGAAGAAGATAAGTCCCCGGCGTCAGTTATCAAGTGCAAAAGTGTCTGGGCGGTCTGGGAACTTGTGATGCTAAGATGTGGATGATAGAAACAGTTCCGATTGCAACCCAGCATGACAACTTTCCAGGGCGCCTTCTCCTACTCAATCCGCATGAGAAGCTGCGTTTTTGCATGTACAAAAGAGGCCGCGATTTTTGTTGGCTAGGCAATACAGATTTCCTACGTATGCTGGAAAGTTAGCATTTCAGCTTCCAACCTTCCAGACCAGACATATTTGCAATGCATAGCAGTCCGATCTTCCCCCTGGATCCCCCGGATCGCGAACGAGAACAGCCAGTTCGACGCGAATTGTGTGAATACGGAGAATATCAATTGCAAATATGTCTGGGTCTGGAAACTTGTGATGCAAACCTACGAAGTGTGGGCGCACTACAATATGCAGCCCAGCATGACAAGTTTTTGCGCTGCTGTGTGTTTCGTTTTTCGCATGACAAACTGCGTTTTTGCATGACATGCAAGAGGCCGTTTTCCTGCTTATGCGTCACAGATTTAAGACCCATGCCAGACGAGCATTACAAACTTGCATTCTTCCAGACCCAGACATATTTTCATCTGATAGAGAAATTGTCTGAGTTCATCGAAACCTTGAAGCTTGCCCTGTCCGTATCAAAATGAAAAATGCCCCCACCCCCGAACTTGAAAGCATTTGTATTGCAAACCTTTCCAAATGAAACATTCGCCCTCTTGCACCTGTCAGCATCACAGGTTTCCAATCGTGAATAGCGAAAATCTGTATTGCAAAAGACCCCAGCAAGAGCGGCGCTTGTCATGCAAGCGATGCGATACACGCGCAGGCTCTGCATCAGAAAGATTCATACTCCTTTCATGCATGGCAAAAAGTTTTCATTTGGAAACTTCGCATCACAAATTTTTGCAATTTGAGGGGTGGGGGGCACTTTTCACTGCAATAGTCCGGGCTTTCCGGCCAGGTCTTTCTCGCGGAGAACGCGGATCTGCTCGAGGACATGCTGCTCAAATTGAACAAAAACTGCCTCCAGCCGCTGCTGAAAACGATTGAGGCGAGAAAGTTTCGAAACACGACGAAGGAGTGGATTCTGTCCGACTTGGAACTCGGGCAGATCTCTTCCTGGAGCAGTATTTTGAAAAAAGTGTTGCCGGTTTTGTTAAAAACCATGCACAGTATTGGGAAGTTCGACGCCTTGCTGTTGACCAACCTCTCCTGGTCGCTCGCGCAGCTGAACGCCGAGGATTCCGACTACCGCCTCGCGGCGCAGGCGCTGAAAAATGGGATTGCTAGACTCGAAGAAGATTTGGACAGCAACAAGCAGGGCAACACGACCAGGACCTTTTTCGACGACCACCCGGCGCTGAACATCAGTTTTGACCCACCGAGTTTGAGGCCGCTGTCTTTCGCGTATTACTCCCACTTATCCAACAACTACAGCGACCTGGACCAGGAGTTTCGCGAGAAAATTCACGCAGAATTGGGAATCGACGAAGAGGTCACGGTATCAAGTGCAAATATGTCCGGGTCTGGAAGAATGCAACTTTGTCATGCTTGTCCCACATGACTTTTAAATCTGTAATGCATGAGCAGGGACAGCACTACTGCCTTGCCTGTTGTCTGTCATGCAAAAATGCACTTTGCCATGCGGAAAGCGAAACACGTAGGAGCTCAAAAACTTGTCATGTGTGGCTGCATGTGTCAGCGCGTCTGCCATTCAGGAACTGGCATCACAAGTAGTTTATTCCAGGAGACCCAGACATATTTGCAATGCATACACGGACCGTCCATTCGACGAGGACTTTTCGGACCTAACTTCGTTGCTCCCGAAAGTGAAGAAGCGGGGCTACCAACTGCCCACGAAGAAGTCGCTTTTCGCGCACAAAATTTTCCAGGATACATCCTTGTCTTTACTCAGGGAGGACACGTTAATTTTACCCGTGCAGGAGCGGGCGTTTCAGGAGAAAACGGTATTACTGTTCCACATGTACGACTTCTTGATGCATGTGCAACTGAAGCAGGCGAAAAAGAACAAGAACGCCCTGCTCGGGGTGCCGATCATGTACAAGTTGTCGAAACTTGGGCCGAACAAAAAGTTTAACGAAGATCTGTACGAGGACGTCCCGGACACGACGTATGGCAAAATGAAGGAGCTGGAAAACCCGGTGAAAGAGTCCGGGAACGTCCTCGTTCCCGAGAAGACCTCCGCCGCGGAAAGGCGTAGAATCATCGAACCAACGGACTTCACGCCGGAGAAGTTGACGTTATCCGACCAGGAGGCCGACGTCGCGCAGCCGCTGGGACAGAACGCTTATTTGCGTATTGTGAGGAAAAATCCCCCCTCCCCATATCGAGACGAAGTTTCTGATGCTGGATGTCCGTACACAAATGCGCGCTGTCGTGCAATACGGCATAGCAGCCAGATCCTGAGCGTAGGTAGGGGAGTGTGGGTCTAGTTGTTTAGCATCACAAACGGGTGCCCCCTAGGCCCAACAGCATGCCAAATCGCTTCCATAATGGCGCGGAGGCCTCTGGACTTGTTTTCTTGCAGGACAGACGTGATCTGTGGTCTAAAATCAGCGACGCAAATTCTCGGAAACATGTCTCTTCGATATGGGGCGGGGGGATTTTTCCTTTTGGTATTGCGCGCCTTGTATTTTATCCACATCGCGCGGTTGCACGAGAACAGCAGCAACTTGGCACTGAAGAAGGCGAGCGAAGAGGCGAAGAAGTGCGAGCAGATGGAGCTAAACGCGTGGGAGTACTTTGAAAAGGGGTTATCGGAGGATCAAAAGCAAATGCTGGACGAAAAAGCGATGCACAATTTGAAAGAAGTAGAAAACCACTACATTCCGGGAATCAATTCCGAGGTGCAGAAGGGGTTACGCCTCGTGGATTCCGTGCTGAAACAGCATGGGGTGTTGAAGAAGAAGAAAAAGAAAGGTGAACTGCCGAAACCCAGGAACCCTTTGTTTATCTCCAAAACCTCGAAGGCGATCTACTTGCGGCTCCCGTCCGGGCAACCGGGCGGGAAAGGGCCGGATCAGCTGCGGCCGCAAGTGAAGCCGAGTCTGCGGACAGAGGCCAGTAGGATCGACATCCGGGAGTTGAAGAACGTGAACCCCATGCAGTGCTTGGATTTACAGAACAAGCTTCCCGGGGCGCACAACCAGTCAAACAGGAGAACCGATACGTACATGCTGTACGGGAAGGAAGCGGGGATTGTTATCCTGAGTAAAAACGTCCCCACACGAGAGTCAAGATGGGAAATCTGCTAGACAAATCTTCAACCAGCTTTCGCTGTTGCGCATGACAAGTTTGCCCTCATAGTGTGATCCTGCTTCGCAAGTTCAGCAGCATCACAGATCTAGCGCATCATGCTGATTCTAGCATCACAAACTCCAAAACGCGACTAGAGCATGCTTCTCATGGGGCTCCGCATGAGAAAATTTCTTGGCATGCAGATTTGCATGACAACCCTGGGGTGGGAACGTTTTTACTCAGCATAATTGTGGTGGAAGTTTCCGAGTTACACACCGCGGTGGAGGGGTGCGGCGCGAGGTACCCGGGGTACGATTTGGTGCAGATCACGGGCCTGACGCCAAACAGCAACTACTCTTTCGCGGTCAAGGAGACGCGGGGGTACGATTTCAAAAAGGGACTAGAGCCAGACTTGGAAAGGATCGGCGGCCCGCCGATCAACGCGGTCGGGCAGTATCAAGTGCAAATATGTCTGGGTCTTGAAGGATCCAAGCTTGTCATGCTGTCTTTGGATTCTAAAAAAATCTGTATTGCATGACCAGCAAGAGGAGCCCAGAGCCAGATTGTGCTACGCGGAGAGGGCATTTGTCATGTGGAATAGGCATCAGGAAGCCTACTTCCAAAAATCTGTGATGCTAAGCCATGCACTACCGGCATCATGGGTCATGCAAAATATGCATGACAAGCCTGGCAACCTGCCAGACCCAGACATTTTTGCAGTTGATAGGCAGATCTGCAGCGCAACGCCACCGTTGACCGCCTGCTACCCGATGCCGACTATCAAATGCAAATATGTAGTCTGGGTCTGGAAACTTGTGATGCTGTTTGGCGAATCATGTGGACGATGCCTTCATTGACAGCCAAGCATGACAAGTTTTGGAGTTGCTATAGTGTTGCCTATCTGCATGACAAACTGCGTGTTTGCATGGCAGAGAAATGTGGCTTTTGGTTGGCGGGCATGACAGACTTGAAGAGCCATGCTAGCCGTGCATGACAAACCTTGCATTCTTCCAGACCCGGACGTATTTGCATTTGATACCGATCAGCGTGATTTGGTGCAAAATCTTGCAGGAATTGATTTTGATCGAGGAAAAACATCTCCTAACAACCGATCCAACGAAGAACCCCACGTCCGAGGAATTCCTGAAAATCAACAACCAGTTGCAGAAGCAGGCGCTGCGGAGAATCCTTATGTATTTCACGGAAGCAACAAAAGCGAACCAAAGTAACGAAGTGCGGGTCCGGAAACTCCGGTTCGACGTGGTCGCCCGAAACCCGCCCTTCGTGCTACTGCAGTTCGCGAAGGTTTTGGTTCTACGGCAGAGGACGCGGGAGGGGATTCAGAACATCGAGAACTCTACTGTTTCGATTTTCACGACGAAAACGAGGCAGAATTACGACTGCAAGATTCTCTCCGGGCAACTGGGGCTCTTGCAGGACATCAACGAGGTTTTGCTTGCGTTGGACTGCGCACAGTATGGTGAGCAAAAACGTCCCCACCCCAGAGTCAAGATGGGAAATCTGCTAGACAAATCGCCAGGCTTTGGCTGTTCCGCATGACAAATTTGGGCTCGCAATGTAGTCGTTTTGCGGTAGTGCAGCAGCATCAAAGATGTAGCATACTATGTGGCTTCAAGCATCACAAATCTCAAAACACCAATAGACACTGCTTCTCATAGGTCTCCGCATGAGAAACATTTTCAGCATGCAGATTTGCATTACAGCTTTGGGGTGGGAACGATTTACAAATGATACACAGCGAGCGTCCGTCAATTTGAACGGCAAGACGAAGGAGTATGCAAGAAAAAAACTGTGTAAGTGTAAATTTGTGTTGCAGAACATGCGACAGAGTTACGCCTGTCATGCCAGACAGCCATGAAGTCCTCTTTTCATGTGCGTTTTCCCTTACAGGCCACGCATGACAGGTTTTCTCTGTCATGTAGAGCAAGTTTGTGATGCTGTTCCTCAAAGAAAGTTACACTTACACACTTTTTTTCCTGGATAAGGAGCAGGCGAAGCACATTGGCTCGGTGAACGACATATGAAGTGCAAATATGTCTGGGTCTGGGTGAGTGCAGATGTTTGCCATGCTGTTTTTGCATGACGCAGAAGATCTGGCATGGCAGCCCTACCAACACAGGTTTTCGAGAAGGTTTCACGATGCCTAATCTGCATGACAAATCCCACATTTTGGCGTCACGAAGAAAAAGGGGATCTTTTGCTTCCTATGCATGAGAAATTTGTGAGTGTTGTGAAATGCGCATCACAACTTCGTATCCTCCCAGACGCAGACATATGTGCACTTGATACGACACGGTGGAGCCCAACGAAATCATTTTCCAGGCGATATCCCTACTCCTGATCAAGTATCCCAGAGAAAAAATAAGCTGGGAGGGCATGTTTGTAGTGCAAAAATAAATTGTAATTGACAGAGAGACTTGTCATGGGTGGCCGCATAGCATGCTGTTTCGGATATGCAATGCAGTTTTTTTGTGTATTCATTTTTGCATTACAAATATGCCCTGCCAGCTTTTTTCTACGTGATATCAAGATCAAGAAGCTGATGAAGTTTCGCACCAAGCCGGCTTGTTTGTTTCAAACGCTGATGAACTGCGTTCTCGCTTTGCAGTCCTGCGAATTAAACCAGTGGGACCCGCACGCGCGGAAGTTAACCGTGTTTTTGTTTCACCAACTGCTCACGGTCGCGAGCCAAAGCCGGATTAGTCGGAACGTCGTGAAGTGGCTGGTGAACGGGGACGGGAGCGGGTCAACATCTTCTGGCGATAGTATTCAACGGTACCTGCAGCTCTGCACGGTGAAAAGATTAGAATCTTTCGAAACCGCACCCTATTACGAGAAGGAAGCGGCAGAGGTGACGATCAAGACAATTGTCGGGTCCGATGAATTATCAACTGCAAATATGTCTGGGTCTGGAAAGTTGTGATGCAGGCCACTGAATAATGACCACACTCCTGTAACGCGCCGCCAGGCATGACAAGTTTTTTCATGGTTCTGTGTTGCGTATTCCGCATGAGAAACTGCGTGCTTGCACGACAGGCCAGGGGAGCTCTTGGTTGCCACGCAGTAGTACAGATCCCAGAGTCATGCCAGACGAGCATGACAAATTCTCGCAATTATTTTCTAGACCCAGACAGATTTGCAATCCATACGAATTATCCCACTACTTGAACTACAGCCAGGGGTTAGCCTTGTTGACCGCGGAGTTGTCCTTTTTGAATTTCTCGTTGTCCAGCGAGAAAATCTATGCAATACAAATTTCCTGTACATGTACAAAATGCATCACAAATGTCAGCAACTTGGAGCATGCCACTTGTCATGCTGAATAGAATTGAAGGAAAGTTTTGTCATGCAGAAACCGCATTTGTACATGTACAGGAAATTTACTGTCGATAAAATCCAGAAAACCATCGGCGGCGAATCGTTGTTGTGTCAGGCGAGTTTTTTGTCCTCTACTTCCGTTGGCTCCCCGACCAATAATTCCTCTAGCCTGCTTATCGTAAGAAAAAACTGTTTCACTGTGATGACTTTGCAGTGTCATGCATCACAAGTTTGCTACACATGACACTGAAAATTTGTCATGCGCGCATTTCCCATAGGGAAAAACACGGTTGAAACTCCAATGCTCTATGCAGATGTAACAAGACAAAGAGTGTTGTGTTCCATTTTCTGCATCACAAGTTCACAGTGAAACCGTTTTTTCTTGCGATACTGCTGTCAAAGCTCCCGATATTGGAGGAGTCCGCGTTACCGGGGATAGATGAGAAATTAATCGAATTATTCAACAAACTCGCGATCAATCCCGCGGAAACGTTTGACACGGCAGCTCCGACATTTATCCCGGAGTATTTGGAGTTGGCGAAATCTTCCTGCGAGCATCTACACGGGACGAGTAACCACGCGCTGGGTTTACCCTTATACGTGATGTGCTTGTCCAGGTGCAAACTCCCGAATTTGAACGCGAGCGTGGATGGGGGTAATGTTGAGAATGTCGAGCAAATCGTGAAGCAACTCTCACCGGAAGAGAAATTGTTCTTAGAAACGATTCAGCAGAAACTGGACGCAATTCCAGAGATCAGGCAGATCCGACAGGCGCTCTTCGAGCAGGCGAAGGAGCTGGCGAATTTTGGTTTCATGCTGCGCTCCCTCCCCCACCACGCACTGAAATTCGAGGAAGAGGATGCAGCAGAGAAGGCGTCGAGTGCCGCTGGGGCATTGAACCCGGAAGAAGACGAAGCGGAGAAGCAGAAGCAGGAGAAATTGAAAGCCGAAAGGGAGCTGATCCAGCTGGCGGTGAATGGCCGGAAGTTTCTGCAAAATTCCCCCTACGCGAAGTGGCTGGCGCACTTGGAACTGTTGTCAACGACAGTTTCGTATGGATTGCAAAAATGTCTGGGTCTGGGAGATTGCGATATTTGCCATGTCTGGCATGACTCTGAAGTCTGTGTTGCACCATGGCCGCGAAGAGCTCCTCCTCCCTGCCATGCAAAAACGCAGTTTGTCATGCGGAATACTCAACAGTCAGAACCATGAAAAAAACTTGTCATGCTTGGCAGCGCATCACAGTGAGTTCACTATTCCCTTTCTTGCATCACAAGTTCCCAGACCCAGACATATTTGCAATTGATATTTCGATTCGGAAGTTGGAAGTCCTCCAGTTCCACGACCACCAGGTGCAGAATTTTCCCTACCTGGACATATCGCAGCTGGCCATCCCGGAAAACCTGAAGTCCGAGCATCTGGCGTCTGCGGGAGCGGAGGACGTCGCGATTCTGGAAAAGAGGAAAGAAATCGCGCGGGAGTATTACGAAAAAGATCCGATAGACCAAGCCGAAGAGAACGAGCAGGATTTGACCCTCCCCCAGGCCTATTACAAGGACGATCGGCTCTATCGTACGAAAAAAGTGTTTCACTGTAAGGATTTTGCAACTTTTGCATCACAAGTTTGTTCTACATGACGGAGAAAATTTGTCATGCAAGGTTCCTAAGGGAAAACACATCTAGAAATCCACTGTCTTGCATGTGTCGCAAGACAAACACCTGTGAAATACATTTTCTGCATTACAAGTTTACAGTGAAACAGTTTTTTCTGGTGATAGGCTAACGAAGCAGTTGTCGCTTTCTCTGTTGAAGGACGTCGCAGCGAGGTGCGCGCTATCAAATGTAAAAATGTCTGGGTCTGGATGATTGCGAGACTTGTCATGCTTGTCTGGCATGACAAAAAAGTTTGTGATGCGTGTCCACGAAGACCCGTTTGCCTGTCATGCAAAAACGCAGTATCTCATGCGAGAAACGCAACACAAAGAAGCGCAGATATTTCTCATGCTTGGCTGTGCATTACAGAGCATTCACTATTCCCAACACAGCATTACAAGTTTCCAGACCCAGAGATTTTTGCATTTGATACGCGCGGTCCAGCTTGTGCGCAGCAAACGCGAAGGCAAACTACTTGTTGCAGCAGGGGTGTTTTCTGGTTTTGAACGCGCTCACCGTCGCGAATCCGTCGCCCGAAGAGTGCATTCCCGCGGTCGGGGTGGTCGGGAGCTACGAGGATTTGGATCCGGATAACTACGTCGGAATTCCCGACATGGAACCGGATTTGTATAACGAGTTCATGCTGACCAAGCTGCATTTAACCGAGACGGAGAAGCAGGAGAAAGTCCGGAACTGCTGTCCGGATCGGGTCGCGCTGAAATACGCGGACTTGGTGGTAGCGCAGACGCAGAAGGAAGTAAGTTGCGAGCCGTTGGGTGTCGTTGATCCGAAAACGCTGAACCCGAAACCAATGTCGGTGGAGGAGGAGGAGCAGGCGATTGCAGAGGGGCAAGATTTAGACAACGATAACTCCTCGACCGAGACGCTGTGGTTAAACTTGGGAATCATCGCGCAGAACTTGGTGAAAGCGCTGACGGTTATGAAGCAAGAAACGGAGGCGAGTATCGCCAGTAGGAGAGTTCCCGGGAAGAAAGAACGAAAAGGCGGCAAAATGGCCGGCGGTGCGGCCAGCCCGGCGCGTGCCGCGCTCGCCTCCCAGCAAACGATGCGGGGCGCGCCCAACGCGGTGAGTAATTCGGATTTGACTTCTGCGAACGAAAAAGACATCCTCGCGAGTGGGGAGCAGCTTCACAAAAAAGTTCGGGAAACGAAATACGGGGAGCGGTTTGTGGAGTTCTCCGATATCGTCGCGACAACGGTCCATACAAAAGCGATGAACCACGAGAATTGGTTCGACTCTACCGAGCTGGACATGCAGGGACTGGCGAAATTCGTCGGGTTCGCAACCCTCGTCTTCTACCACATGCGGCGGTGGGGCGTGGTTGTGGAGTTAGCGGACAAATTCAACCAAGTTTCGAACGGCATCTTTGCCGAAACCTTCTGTCCGTTCTTGGTTGGGGCGCAGAAGGAAATCTGCGCACTGTCGTATCAAAAGGAAAAATCCCCCCTCCCCATATCGAAACGAAGTTTCTGATGCTGGATTTCCGTACACAAATCAGATTTGTCTTGCTGGAGAGGAATGCAGCCCCATACTAAGCCTAAGTAGAGAGGCTCTGGCCTAGGCGTCTAGCATGAGAAACGTCCGTGCTGTAGGCTCATCAGCATCACAAACCGCCTGCACAATGCTGCGGAGCTTGTGGAGTTGCCTCCTTGCAAGACAGACGTGATTTGAGGTCGCAAATCAGCAACACAAATTTCCGGAGTCATACCTTTTCAATATGGGGAGGGGGGATTTTTCCTCTTAATATGTCGAGTAAGATTTTGAAGAAAACGGGGAATTACATTAAAACGGCAATATCACGAGAAAAAAGTCTTACAGTTACACATTTGTTGGAGTTTCTGCATCACAAATTTTCTCTGTGTGGCAAAGAAAACTTGTAATGCGAAGATCATAAGGGAACGAAAACAGGAAGGAAACGAGGCTGCCAAGCATTTTCTGCATGAGAAAGGTTGTTTCTGTTGCCGATCTTGCAACACAATGTGTAATTGTAACACTTTTTTCGTGGGATAGGCAAAGGAGAAATTCGACTATGAGCAGTCGCAAGTCCCACGGAAGGTCTTGCGGCAGCTAGCCCTACTCGGACAACTGTCCGAACCGGAGAAGCTCTACAACAACCGGGTGTACTACTACGAAAACCTCCAAACCCGGCAGAAGAAGCTGCACAGCAGCTACAAGCAGATGCTGGAGTTCTACGAGTGCTGCGACAGGTGTGTCAAGCACGGGATTCCGGAGACGTTGGCGGTTTTGAAGAAAAATCGAATCGAGTTGAACAATTTTATCCACTCGAAACACAAGTACTTAAACCAAGTGAAAATTCTCGACGAGGCGCAGGATGCCATCATGAAGCGGAACTTGGAGGATCAGGCGAGACTGTTGATGAAGGCCTACGATTTGAACTTGACCGCGCTGAAACAGGAGCGCAAAACGCTCCACTCCGTGCAAGCGAGCCACGAACTCGGGAACTTGAAGTGGCTGGAGGCGGATCGGCGCGCCGCCAGCACGATTTGGTCGGAGGGGGTGGATTTTACCTTTTTCTACCCGGATATGGATGGCAAATATGTGTGGGGCCTCTGGAAAGTTATGATGCATGTCAGTGAATGGAAAGCACACGTCGACTGTAATGCACCGCCAAGCATGACAGATTTATTTTCCGTGGCTTTGTGTTGCGTATTCTGCATGAGAAACAGCGTAGTTTTTGCATAACTGTGGACAAGACGAGCTCTTGCTGGCCACGCAATACAGAGCTCAGTGTGATGCCGGACTAGCATGACAAACTATTGCAGTCACCCAGACATGTTTGCATTTGATACCAGATTCGGTCAAGTACTGGAACGCGCTGGTCCGGTCGGTGCCTATGAACTGCAAAAGTATCGTACTCGTACTGCAGTCATGCATTACAAATTCTTTTCTTAACGTAAATCCGCATATACAAATTTTATTTCTCTTGCTGAGGAAATTTGTAATGCATTTATACGAGTATGATACTTTTGCACAGGATAGTACCGGGTATCCAACAAAATAAGTTCGTCACGATCACTCATCATGGGCTTTTTTGCAATACAAAAATGTCTGTCACGCGTAAAAATGCATGACAGAAAAACTTCATGCGGGATTTCCCCCCTTGTGTTTCTGCAATACAAGGGAGAGGTGTGACACCAATAAATTTCTCATGCAAAATCTGCAACTTAGTGCCTGTGACGAGTTTTTTTCTTTCCAGACCGGGGGATTTGTCGGTGTTGGACAAGAAAGCAGCGTTTGAGAAAAACCCCTTTGGCGTTTTCGCCGACGAATACGTCCCGCCAGAACCGGAAACTCCGCCCACTATCCTGAGGAAAACGTCCCCACCCCATACGCAAATTGGGGATGTAGCAACACAAATCTCCGAGTTTTGGGAGCTGTGCATGACAAGTTATTTCCTCTGCAGTGTAGTGCTGGTTGGCAAGGGAAGCCGCATGAGAGAGCCATTTTCAAATCCTGTTTGCAGCATTACAAATTCCATAACACGACTAGAAATTCCTCTCATGGAGCTGCGCATTACAAATGTTCTTGTCATTGCGCATTTGCATGACAACTCTGGGTTGGGGACGTTTGTACTCAGGATGCCCACCACCGCTTCGGAATCCGAGGGATCGATGCAAGCAACCCAAAATAAGCCGAAAGAACCCCCTATCAAATGCAAATATGACTGGGTCTGGAAGGATCCGAACTTGTGATGCGTGTTTCGGATCCCTCAAAGATCTGTGATGCAGAACGTGCAAAAGGTGCCCACTTCTGGTCATGCTGAGAGGGCACTTCTCATGCAGAATACGCATCACCAAGGAGCTGCAGAACCTGTGATGCTAGGCCCTGCATTCCAGACGTGGGGGAGCTTGAAAAAACTGCATGACAAATCTCGGAATCTCCCAGACCCAGACACTTTTGCATTTGATACTCCCGAAACAGCACCGGTTTCTGCACAACGAGACGAGCCATCTGGAGGAGATTTTGCCCATGCACCCCACGTATGGATTGTAAAAATGTCTGGGTCTGGAAACTTGTGATGCTGGGTGGCGTCTCATGATGAAGCCACAAATGCTGGCTCAGCATGACAAGTTTCTGAGCTTCTAGGTGTTGCCTATTCTGCGTGACAAACTGCGTTTCTGCATCACAGAAAAGTGGAGCTCTTGGGTAACGTGCATGACAGATTTCAGAGTTATGCCAAACAAGCATGACAAACATGCATTCTTCCAGACCCAGACATTTTTACAGTTGATACCACGCCGCTCGTCCCGCCCGAGAACAAGGAGAAGGTGGATACGTTGCTGCTTTCGACCGTCCTGATCTACAAATATTGCCGGTTCGCGAACAGCAGCAATGCCCGGACGCACTTACGGGGGGCACTGTTCACTTATGGGATCTTAGACCAGCTCCTGAAAGCGTTACCGCACCCGCTGGAGAAGCAAACCAGCACTCCGGATCTGAAGAAAATCGCCTGCAGTTTTTACTACCGCATGCGGGAAGTGTTCCTCGACTTCCGGCCGAGCAACGTGCAACTGCAGCCCAACGTGGTGCACACCGGAACCGTATCAAATGCAAAAATGTGGTCTGGGTCTGGAAGGTGGCAACTTGTCATGGTAAATCTGAAGCATGCAAAAATCTGTGTTGTATGAGTGCCAAAAGCTGTCCACTTTTGACCAAGATGGAAGGGAGTTTCTCATGCAGGATAGGCATGGCAGAGACCTCGCAGAGTCTGTCATGCTAAGTTCCGCATTCCAGACCTGATGGGTCATGGAAAATCTGCATGACAAGCTTACACTTTTTCAGACCCAGACATTTTTGCATTTGATAAACCGATGGACTGACCTTTCTGAAGCAGCTGGAGTTCAACATTCAAACGCTGCATTTGACGCAGTACCACACCGCGAAAGCGTTGCTCTTCACTCAGTTGCACAAGTACGTCGCGAACGACGTGTTACGGTCGCTGGAGTTTTCTGTTACCAGTAAGTTACTGCAAGCCAGAACCCTGCTGCTAACCGACAAAATTTCCGACTGCTACTACGAGTTGCTGCAAATCGCGAAGGAACAGGACCTGGCGTTGCAGCCGATCGGGGTCACGAAGGAAACGATTGACCGGACCTTTGGGGTAAACAAAGCGTTGGAACGCTGTTCCACCGCGATGGCCCGGGACAACCTGCAGAAGTTCGACGCCGCAGGCGCAAACTTCGTGAAGTACTACAACAGCCACGAGGCCCCGTACAGCGACGAAAATTTACAGGCCATTGACGCTTTGGTGACCAAATGGGGCCTGGACTGCGGCTTGATGTGCGGGACGAACCCGGCGCCGGACCAGACGAAAATTTTCAACACGAAACAGAAGTTCGGGAGCGACAAAAACTACCTGATGTTTCAGTTCCTGAAGGTCGAGTTTCTTCTGAAATTACTGAGTTACAAACCCTGCTTTCCCGCTCCTTCGAGCGCGAACGTGACGAGCATTCCGCACTTGGACAAATTCGTTGAGGAGGAGTCCGTTGACTTCGTGAAGCAGGGAATCGTATCAAATGCAAAAATGTCTGGGTCTGGAAGGTTGCAACTTGTCATGCTAAATCTGAATCATGCAAGAAATCTGTGTTGCGTGATTACCAACAGCCGCCGTTTTTTACCAAGTTGAGAGGGAATTTCTCATGCAGGATCGGCATGCTAGAGATCTCACAGAGTTTGTCATGCTAGGCGCTGCATTCCAGACCTCATGAGTCATAGAAAACCTGCATGACAAACCTGGCAATCTTCCCGACCCAGACATTTTTGCATTTGATAAATCGCCGACTTTAACGACAAGATTCTCCCAAATTTCGTCGCGAACTACCCGAAGTTGCTGACCCAGTGCGAGTATCAAACGTAAAAATGTCTGGGTCTGGAAGAATGCAACTTGTGATGCTGCATTTGGATTCCAAAAAAATCTGTATTGCGTGAGTCCCAAAGGGAATGCAATTTTTGCTACGCTGAGAAGGCATTTGTCATGCGGAATAGGCATCAAGAAGCTCTCAAAAAATCTGTATTGCTAGGGTATGCATCACAGACATCATGGCTCATGCAAAACGTGCATGACAAGTGTTCTTCCAGACCCAGACATTTTTACATTTGATAGCGAGCAGCTGTTAGCGCAGGTCTGGAAGGACGCGGTCGTCTTGGCTTTCAGCGGAACGACCACGATGAAAACAAGTTCGTCCCAAGAAGACGACCCCCCACTGTATCAAATGTAAAAATGTCTGGGTCTGGAAGAATTCACGTTTGTCATGCTTGTCTGGCATGACTCTTAAATCTGTCATGCACGTTACCCAAGAGCTGCGTTTTTCTGTGATGCAGAAGCGCAGTTTGTCATGCAGAATAGGCAACACCTAGGAGCTCAGAAACTTGTCATGCTGAGCCAGCACTTGTGGCCGCCTCATGATACGCCAACCAGCATCACAAGTTTCCAGACCCGGACATTTTTACATTTGATACACTGGATTTCGACCCGATTGCTTTTCTGCAGCAACACACCACTTTCGACGCTCTGAACCAGCTGATCTCCATCGGGTCGAGCAAAAACGAGGAGGAACGACAGAAATTATTGAAGGCGTTGAAAAAAATGTCACAAGCAATTTCCGTCGACCAGCAGGAGTTCTTACTGGAAATCCGCTTGAGCTTCAGCAAATTCTACGAGCAGAAGGGGCAACTGCGGGCCGCGGTGGCGGAAATTTTGTACGCGCAGTTGCTTTTTTCGGAAGCGGCGAAAAATTCCGTGGTTGCGAGCAGTGTAGACGCGAAAAAGCAGCACATGCGGCTGGGTGTCGCGGACGTGAAGTATTTTTCGGTTTTGCGCTTGCAGTTGTGCAAACTACTGGAGAAGCAGGGCCGATTCGTCGCAACGCAGGACCAGGTAAAGCAGGGAATTATCGAGTGCGACACGAAGTCGCACGACGTGTTTACGAAAATTGAACTCCTCTTCGTCCGCGCGAAATCCTACTTCCAGCAGGGACGACTACTGGAAGTTTCGCAGGAGGGGAACGAGGGGGCCATTCCGTCCATTTTATCAAATGTAAAAATGTCTGGGTCTGGAAGAATGCAACTTGTGATGCTGCATTTGGATTCCAGAAAAATCTGTATTGCATGAGTACCAAAACAAAGGAATGTAATTTTTGCTACACGGAGAGGGCATTTGTCATGCGGAATAGGCATCAAGAAGCTCTCAAAAAATCTGTGATGCTAGGGCATGCATCACAGACATCAGGGCTCATGCAAAACGTGCGTGACAAGTGTCAGAATCTTCCAGACCCAGACATTTTTACAATCCATACATTTTGGAACTGTTAGATTTGGCTTATTGTAACTTACTGCAATCCGAGCCCTCGGTAACGGTGATCCAGGCGAAGCAGTTGCTGTACTGTTGCTTGCTGCAAAACCCGACGTTCAACTGCGCGAAGTATCTCTTTGCGCCGAAGTTCAGGCCCAAACCGCCGGTGAATGAGGATGAAGAGGACTTCGAGGCCATCGCGAAGGCGAACGCGATGAAGTTGGTCAGCCCCGTGGCCGCGGAGTTACTGGATTTGGTGGACGGAGGTGGTGGTACAACATCAACCGGGGCTGGGAACAGCAAGAAGGAGGATAAGGCAGGAGGTCATGCGGGGGCGAAAGGAGCCGGGGCTAGTTCTGGGGGAGCGTCTTCTTCCTCATCTGCGCCGTCACAGACGAGCAAAAACGAGCTATCCTCTGCAAAAACATCCCCACCCCAGAGTTGTCATGCAGATTTGCAATTGTAGGAAGATTTGCAATGCGCATTCCCATGATAGGCATTTTCAATCGTGTTTTGGAATTTCTGATGCTGTCAACACGATAAGTAGATGGCTTTGTGATGCGGCTGCACTTGCTAGACTGTACTACAATGCAGAGAGGAACTTGTCATGCGTGACTCCCAAAGCTTCTGGATTTGTGTTGCGAGATCCCCATGTTGACTCTGGGGTGGGGACGTTTTTACACAGAATACGAGCAGATCGGGGGGTCTTCGGCGTCGAACGCCCTGAACAGCAGGTCGGAGAAGCAGACGCTCTTTCTTTGCCGTATGGATGCGTCAGGATCGAAATCGACAAAGTCGAAAAATTTGTGATGCAGAAAGTGTAGGGCACTGAAGGCCTGTATTGGGGAGCAGGCAAATGAGACCGATTGTAACGCTGTTTAGGGGTATGCAATGCGTTGCCAGAGTAGCATGACAAGAGCCGTACTCTTTGCCCAAATAGCATGACAGACTGGATTTGGGTGCTCCCGAAATTTGTCATGCGCCACTTGGAAGCTGAGGCTCCGACTGCCGTCGATTTTCTGCATCGCAAATTTTTCGATTTTGTCGATTTCTATTCTGACAGTTCCATATGCCGACTACTGGAGGAGATCACCAGTGATATCAACGCGGTGCTTTTTCTCCAGGACGGGTCGCAGACGGATAGTGACTTGAATTTCCTCTCCCATTACCAAGGCACCGCGAAGGATCCAACTTGCTTCGTTGAACGAGGGCCCGAGCAGGTCTCCACCGACACGGACCCGCAAGTCCCCCCGGCGGGGGTTTTCAAGAAGAAAAAGAAGATTTTCCGGAATCTCCTCCCGGTCTCCGAACATGCGCTATGGATTGCAAACATGTCGCGGACTGGAAACTTGTAATGCTGAATGGTCATGATTGACTGTGCCGGTAAGTGCAGTGCAGCATGACAAATGTTTCAAACACTTTCTCACGCGCAGAACGCATTACAAACTGCGCTTTTGCATGACGAAACTGTGGCGCTTCATTTGCTGCTTATGCAATACAGATTTTTTAGGAATGCGAAACATGCAATACAGGTTCTACCTTCCAGACCCAGACATACTTGCCTTTGATATGCGTTTATGCTAAACAAGGAGAAATCCCACAACGACGGCCGGTCTCTATCGCAACAAAAAAACTGTGTAAGTGTAACTTTGTAATGCAGAAAGTGCAAAACTGTTACACCTGTCATGCCAGACAACCATGAAGGCCTCTTTTCCTGTGTGTTTTCCCTTGGAAGCCACGCATGACAGGTTTTCTATGTCATGTAGAGCAAATTTGTGATGCTGTCAGCCAAAGAAAGTTACACTAACACAGTTTTTTTCTTGGATAGTCTCTCCCGAACATTTACTGCACGGCGACGCGAATGTATCGTACGAAAAAAGTGTTTCACTGTAAGGATTTCGCAAGTTTTGCATCACAAGTGTGTTCTACATCACAGAGAAAATTTGCCATGCGAGATTCCTAACGGAAAACACAGCTAAAAATCTAGTGTCTTGCATGCGCAGCAAGACAAACATTTCTCAGATACAGTTTCTGCATTGCAAGTTTACAGTGAAACAGTTTATTTTTCTTGCGATAGAATGAAAGCGATAACGCTGCTGCAACTATCGGACTACAAGCTCACCGTTTGCGGGAGGAAGGACGAGAATTTCGAGCGAATCGAGGAAATGGAAACCGATCCGAAGAAGGTCGTGCGGAAGGTGTTCAGCCACAAAGCGGAGCACAAGAGGAACAGGTCGATGCAGTTTTTGCTCGAAGCGGGCGCACATTTGAAGGAGATCGAAGCGCTGTGTAACAGTAGGAGGCTGTTGTTCTTCCCGACCAGGTATTTCGTGTATTTCAGCAAGTTAAAACTCAAATTCCGCCGCTTGGCGCTTTTGGAGAACCGCGTTCCGCGCCCGGTGTTCGAGTCCTTGGACCCGGTGTTGGAATTTTATCTGGAAAACGGGATTGTGCCAGACTCCTTAGACGTGAGTCTGTACCGGTCATTTTTGCTCAGGGCAGCAGGAGGAAACAGCAGCAGTACTAGTAGCTCGTTAGTGAAACAGCCGGTTGTGAAGCCAAACTACCGGTGGAACTTGGACTATTTCACTCCGGAAAAGTTGAAGACCTCGTTGTTGGAAGTCCACTCGGTTTTGACCATCGCAGTGAGGGAGGGCGGGCAGTCGTTTCAATTCGTCTTCGATCTACTGTACGAGTCGGTCCTGGAAATTTTGCACGATTGGACGGAGTTCGTGGACTTGCTTCCGCAGTGCAACCGATTAGCCGGGAAAATGATATTCCTCCCGGGCACCGAGGTCGACAGCACGTACAGGTGTACGCAATTGGCCGACGAAGGAACGACTCCGTCTGGAGAGATATCCTGTGCAAATCGGTATCGTAGACTCGTACAAGTTGCAGTCATGCAAGACAAATCGTTCCCTTTTATGGGAAATATATCGAAATCAGCATGAGAAATTCCATTTATCATGCTGACCAAATTTGTGATGCAAGAAATGCGATAGCAATTCGTACGGACTACCAGTGCGATGCTTTTGCCATGTATACGCGATCACCGCAACGGATTCCGACCCAGAAACGACGGACACCGAACTCCCGGAGGCACAGGTGCTGCTATCCAGTGCAAATAGGTCTGGGTCCTCTGGCAGATTGCGAGATTTGTCATGCTAGTCTGGCATGGTTCTGAGCTCTGTATTGCGTGGCCGCAAAGTAGAGCTCCGGTTGCCTGTTTTGCAAAAACGCAGTTTCTCATGCGGGGCACGCAACTCAGATAGTCCACGGAAAACGAAAAACGTGTCTCATGCTTTGCCGTGCATCACAGTGTGCTCACTCTTCCCATCCTTGCATCAGAAGTTTCCAGATCCACACCTATTTGCGTTCCATAGCTGCTCCGGCGCTACAAGTCCCACTTTGTGGGGTTGGTGTACATGGTGTTCTCCATTCTGAAGGAATTCACGGAGAAGAAGCAAAAACTCGCGTCCAGTGTGGTCGAAATTGCCACCGCCAACGCGGACGGAAACGTCCCAAACAGCGGTTTAAAGTCGTTATGCATTGCAAATATGCAGCCTGGGTCTGGAACGTTGGAACTTGTAATGCTGGTCTTGCATTCCTGTTAGAACTGTATTGCGTGACCAACAAAAGTCGCAGCCTCGCTTGTCGTACAAAAGCGCCACGGCTTTTCATGCGGAGGACGTATGAGAAAGCCTTCTGCAAACCCGTCATAGTTTGCTGCATGTGAAAGTGTTTTCATCATGCACATTTTAGCATCACATACTCAGACATATTTGCAATGCATAGTCCTTCTTCGCGAACGATTTGGAAAACCAGCTGCTGGGTAACAAGGTGCAGGAAGATTTGTACCAGCATTTGATCCGGCAAAAATTCGAGAACGGGCTGGAGCAGTTTTTCAAGGAGCAAGCGCCGCCTGGGAAGGTGTTGCCGCCGACCGCAGTTATGGTGTTGCAGTACTTTTTGTCGACCCGGAAGGAAGTAGACGCGTTCCAGATGTTTATGCAGGAGAGAAAAAAGTGTCTGTGTCACAGCTAGGCTACTTCTACACATTTTTGTGTTGCTGGACAACCAAGACAGACAACCTCTGTCATGCCGAATATGCAGCTCAGGAGGCTAGTTTCATGCCCATACTTCATTTTCTAGTCATTCCTTACTAGCCAGGGGGAAGGAATCTCTATCCCGAAGCGAAATCGAGAGCACTGGGAGGGGGGAAGCAGAACTAGATAGAAGGAAAGGACGGGGGGGAAGGGTACGGGTGTGTCAGCTAGTCAGTTTCAGGTAGCCACTGGGGTCCTGGTTGTTTCGATGAGATTCGAGACGCGGCCGCTCTGCTCTTGGCCAAATTATATATTTGCGGAGCTCTTGCGGATAATTCTGGCTATGGAGCGGCATTTAACTTGGCAAGTCGCTGGCTGCCGATCTTATTTTTCCGCAGGTGTGGGCCGTTTTGTGGATCTTTGCTTGTGCGTTTATTTTGAGAACTATGCGCGTTTGAAGATCATGGCGCGCCTCATATTTTCCGCGGCGGGACTTTCTCGGAAGCTTGGCCGGAGCTTTTGCGTAGAAAGATCGGGAGGGCGTTCGCGCCGCCTCCTTCTCTATGTGCGAACAGATTCCGGCGGCCATTTTCTCCCGTGTTTTCTTGTGTCTGTTGCGGGGCCTGTTTCTCTATCTGCGAACAGTTTGAAAACCACGCAGAAGCGACGAGGCAAACGGCGGAACACAACGAGGCGGGGAGGCCAGACCTTCGGGACAAGGAAGATAGAGACGGGAAAGAGTGGAAAGTCGAAAAAGGCGGGAAAAACTGAACAGACTGCGAGAACTGGGAGGGCTAGGGAAGCCTGTAAGAAAGACTGGGGCGGCTGAGGGGGCTGAGAAGCTCAAAAGGCGAATGAGGTTCGAAAGGTTGAGCAAACTGGAGAAGCCGGGAAGGCTGAAAACCTGGGAAGGCGGGGAAACGAAAGCGAGCAAGCCTGGAAGCGAAGGCGCTGACTTGCTGAGAGGCCTCGGCGTCGCTTTTGCCTAGAGCTGGAGGGCGTTCGCGCCGCCTCCCTCTCTATGTGCGAACAGATTCCGGAAGCTGTTCCGCGTTTCTCTTTGTTGCGGCGGCTGTTTTTCTGTCATAGAACTGCTAAGGCAACCGAGAGGCCAGCAGCTCCATGGAAAAGTCCGGCGGCCGCAGAGCCCAAAGGAGGCGCGGCGGGGCCCCGTTGCTGCAGCTTCGCAGCTTCAG